>OY728128.1:263896254-264173754 GCA_963277665.1 Viscum album
ATGTTTTTAGCTATGAATTCAATGTAAAATTAATGATAATGACTTGAATTATATTAAATGGTAAAAATATATTCTATTTATACTTTAAAACCATTAAATATTATAATTTACCCATATAAATTATCATTATGAAAATAGTTGTTTTTAATTAAAATTTAGCGTATTTTTACTATTCATCAAAATATGAAAGTTATTAGAAAAGTATCAAAATTTTATCCAATGTTAATTTTTATATCCTGATTCAAGAGAAGAAGTTTATCTTGTAAAATTAAACTTATAAAATTGTCAAAAATTATATTTAAAATGGGTGCGCCATCAAAAGACGGTAAAACTGCATTTTTTGAAAAATACTTCTTTTATCGAAAAATTGATTTTGGTTTCATATCTCATTCTAGAAAATGTGTAAGATGAATTATAATGTTATAAAATTCAAAATTCAGTTAATACTATTCATAACTGCTAGTTCATTATATTATAATAATTTATCATTGTTAAGTGAAACTTGGTATTGCGTACAACACACGTTATCGTGGAAGGTCGCTCTTGCATGCAACACAAGCCAAGATAGTGTTTGCATATACTACAAGCTAATATGGTGTTGCGTATAACACAAGCTAATCTTGGTGTAGTGTACAAAACAATACAACAAAGAAATTAAATAGTATTATTTCTCATAAAATCTCAGGGTGTTACATTCTACCCCACTTAAAATGAATTTCTCCCTCGAAATTCGTCGGGTTTATAAGTCATTTACTACTTGAAAGTTTCTTTAATAGAAACCCACATCATAAAAAAAACACTAAAACTTTATTTTAATAAGGAACATTAGATACCTAACAGATACCCAAAGTAACTCATCATTGGGTTTCCACATAGGAGAACATAGGTGAAAACATGGATATGGAAGAGAAATATAACTATCATGCTCTGATGAAGAGTGGTAGAGAACATGGATTTGAAAATGCCGACAATCACAAAGACATAAATTTGTGATGATCTAAGGTACCATCTGATTCATCCGATATGAGGGTACTAGGACAATGTTTTTGGTTTTCAATATTATTTCTCTAAAGTTGAAAATTTAGAATTAGAAGAAATACTTACTTGATTTTGGTACAATCTCATCGTTGGTCATTCCTTGAACAATTTCCACTTCATATATAAAAGAAATGATGTTTAATTTTTCATTCGTGAATTGTTATCATATCATGTGATAGAATGATGAGTCATTCCATCTGTCTCAAAAAAAAGGTTAGAAAAAGTTATCAAATATACATAGGTCCATATATGGTGAGGTTAATCGTATATGATTCCAAAAATGGACTTAGACTCCAACTATCAAACCCCTTAATAAAATAAAACAAATTTCTACTAACCAGGGACTTCCTGTAGGCCAGTGGTATGTGATAAAGGCTTGTCGCACTTTGGTTGTGGGTTCTATTCCCGTATCCATGTCCGACGTGAGGGGTTGTCGTCTGTCCTACGGGTTGTCCTTTTTCTAGAACTATACTATTACAACATTCTAGAAATAATATAAAAAATTTCTAGCCTTAAACAATACTATTTGATGTCCAACTTAATGCATTCTAACCTTTAGGCTTATCGAAAATACTTCTATCCAGTCTCATAGTATGAAGAAAATGACTATTAAAAAGGTCATCTACAAAGCATGTGAATACCATCATTTATCCCCCATATATCATAAGATATATCTTTTTGGTCACATTCCAAACATTTTAATTCCTTAATCATGTATTCTCTTGAAACATGAATTACCATAGAATCTTTTTGAAAACATGAATGTTTTCAAAATTCAACTCTTTCCACATACCAAAATCCCAAAAAAATTATATACTCAAACCACGATATCGCTTTGTCCTTATATCAGTCAGGAGCTCATTAATACTATCAAACATTTCATTATCTCTTTATCCCTTTATTATGCACATATCATCTACTTTCCAAAAATATTTCAATCACTTTTCATGGTTACCGGTACCATACAATTATTAAAAACCACAATAAACCAATACACAGATATTACAATATTCCACGATACTAAAAATGATATTCCACAACACTATTTTGGAATCATGTTACATAAACACTTAATAATTCCACCAATTCATTGTCATATTCAAGATCTCCAATAGTTATCCCATGTGACTTCCCTTTGTCCTTTTCCTTAAGAGGTTTTTGATGTCGATCATCATTAACCCTTGGATTAGGGCATTGGTTAGCATAATGCCCCATTTCCCTACACTTGTAGCATTGAAGTGTTGGTGGTGAATTCTCTGTATTATTTTCTCTATTCACATCATTAGATACCTTTTTCCCATTACTTCGGCACTTATTTGCTCGATGACCTTCTTTTCCACACTAAAAACATCTTCTAGTCCCTTTAAGAAAATCTCCACCATGTTTCTTTCCACACTTTGATCATAACGAAACATTTTTCTTCTTTTCACTATAGTTTTGAGATTTTTCATTGAACTCCATCTTTCATTTCTTGTCAAAACCATGAGATGTATATGTAACACAAACTTCCAGTTCTACCTTGATAGAAAAATGCACATTTCCTTCATAGCTACTGAAGTCTCTTATAATTGATTCCCTTCGAAGACTTGGTTTTAAGCCACTGAATAATCGATCAACTTTACTTTCAGGTTGGATGATAAAGCCATATTCATACCTTTCAAGCCTTGTAAAATTCACCTCATATATACCAACAGATTCATCATCCTTTTTATTAAACTCAAGGAACTCCTTTTCCATCTTTGTTTGAAAAATACGATGGAAGTTCTTATTGAAAAATAAGTTCTTGAACTCATCCCATTCCATGGATTCAATTTCATCTTGGGGACTTGTATTTTTAATTAGAGTCCACCACCGGTCTGCTTCACCTTCTAACTGGTAAACAGCCAAAATGACTTTTTCATGATCTTAACAGCGAAGTATGGAAAATAACTTTTCAATGGTACTAATCCATTGTTCAGCAACAAGTGGATCAAAATACCCACTGAAATAAGGTGGACATTGCCTCATGAAGGACTAAATAGAATATTGTTCCTTTCTCTGCACATTTGGAAGTCCAGAATGATTCATAGCTTCTGTAAGTATAGCAGTAAGATTTTACACTCCATATCCCATAACATTGGTTTGTTTAGGAGGAAAATAATTGCATTGTCCATTACATTGATCAACACGGTTCCTTCAGGTTCCAGCCATCATCTAAAACTCAAAAATAATAGTGTGAGAGGAAAAAATAATGCTAGGAAAACAAAATAATAAAGGGGGAGTACCTTTAATATATAACATCTTAGGTTTAATTCTAAGATCGTTACCATAATTCTAGGATTATAACCTATACTTATACTTAACCTTAGAAATATCCCTATACATACCTTATAACTATCTCTACGTATTTCACTAAATTTTTTGCATCCTAGTTTCCAAAGGTTAACTAAACCTTCACTTTGATACCAACAATAGAGACCCAAATCATGACATACATAAACATTACATTACTTTTTTTGAATACTTAATACATTAAAAAAACAGACGCCCAAAGATCGTATTAGTTTAGTGTCTTTGGAAACTCAGAACATAATCTTCTAATCATAGTGAAAGATCTTCAACATCTCCCATAAAGATCTTCCCCTTTGGTTTTCTTACCAAAAACATTTCTATATATACTGGGGAAAAGAAAACATAAAAAGGGTGATCTCAAATGCTCAGTAAGGGTAAACATGGAGAAAATAAAACAATCCCTAAACATTTGAACATAAGAACATGAACATAAAACATCAAAATCATAAGTAATGACATAAAGCTTGGAAGTGAATAAGGCATAGATCATAAAGGAACATTAACCATGATAAAATAGCATGGGAATAAAACATGTAACTGTGGAAACCATTAAACATATGTTATGATTTCCATATTATCCAAGGCATTACTGCCAACACCGTCATAGTGGACAAAGTCCATTACTGAACCGGGTTTATTTTCCATTCCAGCCCTGTATTACTAAACCAGATTCACTTGTCATTATAGCCATGTCTATCTCATGAAATATAAATATTTACCCAATGCATTGGAGGGAGATATAGGTCCCACCCATATCAAAATGAAGTCATTCTTTCCTGTGCCACAAAATAAACATAAATCATTCATCATAACCCAAATAATAATATGGGTTTCATAAACACCATCCCATCATAACATAATCTATATAAAATAAATGGATATCATTTTATCATAAGAAAAATGAAACCATGTAAATAATAGATACATTATACTTGAAATATAAACATATTAAACAATTTCATCTTATATAGAAATTGGTTTTGATAAAACACTTGAAATGAATTCTTGAGGAAAATATCCTTTCTTCTTTAAACTCATTTTATTTTCACAAAATGCCATAAAAATTTTAAAGGAAAGGATTTTGTTGAAAATAATAATGAAATATTGTAGAGTAAGATTCATGAAAATAAGGCACTATGAAACCGTAAAAATCCATTCATGCCGTATAATTTAAAAAAACATTAGCCTCATACTTTTAACAGAAAAGTCAAAAAGTACCACGTATGGTAAACAAAAGAAAGATTCCTTCCATAACACAAAGTAAAAGTCAAAGAGGTGTAAACATGAATTTAAACATCCATGTAATAATATTAAAAACTTTATGAAAAACATTTTATGGACATAAATGAAAAATATAACCCCTGTAAATACTTATGTGTAAGCAATCTCGGATAAAAATGAGATTGCAAAATTATCCCTAACCTTAGGTCCAATTTCTTCCATAAATGTCTGAAACTCCTGTATAGTGGGTTTAAAAATATAATTAACTAGTAACAGAACCATAATAATATTTATGATATCATATATGATTCACTTAGGACTTTATATTACCTGTTCTTTTGTTAATTCCATGTTAAAGCAGCGTTTTGGATAAAATTGTTTCATTTATCGTACATGTTTCGACTTGTAGTTCTTGATATTATTACTTATATACTGATTTACTTAATTCTAGAATGTAAAACATGATTTATATATAATATATATTCATCATATAAATATATATGATAGATCAATAAATGGAACGAAATACATCGTTCATAGAGACAGTAGGTCGTAGGTACGCATGAACGCTGTTTTCGTTTCCTTATTGAATTGAATAAAATTAAGTAAATGAAACATATATGTACATAAATACAGTATCATTATTATATCCTATATTTCATGATTATTTATTATATATACTTTATAATCATACTCGAATGGTTAATCATGGAGAATGAATCTCATCGCGTCGTGGAGACGGTAATCCGTAGGTATGCATGAGCGATGATATCATTGTCATAATTATTGAATGGAATTGGAGTTGATGATATAATTTATCAGAATAAGTATGATATTATAATAATCATATATTGTTATTATTTCTACCATTATACCCATCCAATTAAGGTGGTGGTGGAAAACATATTACACCACGGCTGGGAGACGGTATTCTGTACGTACGCACGCGCGGTGATTTCATTTTCCGTAGGATGGATAGAAGGTCAAATAGGGTTGTTTAATATTTATAATAATATATAAGTATATTATTGATACTGATGTTATTACTTTATAATGAAAAAAATAAATAAGAGTAAGTATAATAATAAATAAATTTGAAAGAATCGGTAAAGGATATTATCTCTTCTTCGACGCGCCTCTTATAAACCTCCTCTTAGGGCAATAAAGGTGTTCTTTGAAGAAGACCAGGACCTCTAATATGTTTCTAGGGAAGTGTAGAAGATAAATTGGCATGTTTTTTCTGAGATTTAAGGCTGAAAATTGTGCGAGGAGGAGAGGGAGGAGGTGCCCCTTTATAAGAGAGGAGAGGGGCACTTTTGGAAACCTCTAAAATATTAATTTATAATAAACTCAAACCACACTTAAAACCTCAAAAAATGAATCAAATACCTATATTAGATTATATAGGGTTGTAATATCATCAAACAATAATATTTAGATATTTTGGTAGTTTATTTTAAACCTTATCAACTTGATTTATCCTTATTTAGTCTATTTAATTTTATTTGTGGTAATAATATTCTAAATTTTAAATTGTTATAAATAATTACTTATGTGTTGTGAATTGTCCATAATTGGATACTGCATGACATTTTAGACCATATAAATTTCAATTTATAATTTATAAATATTTTTGTGATTTTTAAATAATTTTATAATATGTTATTTTTATAAAATAACAAGTGTCAATTTTGACACTATTCATTTATTTGAATTTGAATAAAATCCACACAGAGGATATGTTCAAACCAAAATATTTAATAGATTCATAACACATCATATTCATATATAAAATTTGTGGAGAACATTAATTATTTCATTTTATATTTATTTTAATATTTTTAAAACCATTTATTTGATATTTCAATCAATAAAATAATTTCTACATCATTATTGTGTCATAATTAATGATAATTATTTAATCCCTAGAAATTATAAATAAATTCTAATAATGTATATAATTTTATTAGTTTTATGTAGACTATTTATATTCGAAGTTTTATGAGGTTTATCACTAAATTAAAATTATTACAGTTATAATATATAAGAGAGTGACTTGTTGTCACTTTCTTTGGTTTTAATAATAATTATATCATTTTCATGATTAAAAGTCAATTAAATGAATATATTCCGACCCTTATGTGATATGGGTCTAATTTTATTCATCCAATAGAATTTTGGCAGGTGTTAGGGTAATTTTATAATCTTATTTTTATCCTTAATTACCTGATTTACCTTTAACTGTAGTAAATAAAAATTACCGTAGTTACTATTCATAATGTCAAAAAAATAAAAGTAACCTATTAACATAATTTTGACCCACTGAATCCAAATATTGAATCCATTTTTCAAAATTCAAAACATATAAGATTGAGTAATTAATTTAAAATTAATCATGTTGTTAAGAAAACGGGTTTTTAAAAGTTAAAACATTGTCAAAGATTGAAATGTTTTTACCTATGAATTCATTGTAAAATTAATGATAATGACTTGAATTATATTAAATGGTAAAAATATATTCTATTTATACTTTAAAACCATAAATATGGTAATTTAACCATATAAATTATCTTGATGAAAAAAGTTGTTTTTAATTAAAATTTAGCGTATTTTTACTATTCATCAAAATATGAAAGTTATCAGAAATGTATCAAAATTTTATCCAATGTAAATTTTTATATCCTGATTCAAAATAAGAAGTTTATTTTGTAAAATTGAACTTATAAACTTGTCAAAAATTATATTTAAAATGGGTGCGCTGTAACAGCCCAAGATTTTATAAAGAAATATTCTTTTTAATTTTATTAATGTCTTGTGTTGTACGCTACACCAAAAGGAGCTTGCACAACACGCATCCTTGTCTTGCCTTGCATTACATGCAATCGCGACCTTCCTCAATAGCGTGTGTAATACGCAATACCGAGTTTCACTAAACAACGATGTGCTATTAAAATATTATTAAAACTAGCCGTTATGAATAGTAATAACCACTTTTTAAAATTCTGTAAATATTATTTTTCAAAATGAACTTCATTCTTGGATTCGGAGTATCGAATTTAGCCTAAGGTGAAATTTTGGTACTTTTCGGATAACTTTCATATTCTGATGAATAGTGAAAAATTACTAAATTATAATTAAAAACAACTTTTTTAATCGAAATAATTAATAGTGATAAATTATTAATTTGAGTGGTTTTAAAGTATATTTAGAATATATTTTTACAATTTAATACAATGTTGGTCATTGGTTGTAATTTCACATTTAAACAAGACATAATCAAGTGTCAATCTTTTGATATATATTGTTTCCTAAAAACACGCTATTTATTTTAACAGCGGGATTTAATTATAAAATTAATTAATGCAACTTCTATGTTATGAATTTGGTAAAATAGATTTCATTTTTGAATTCGGAATATGAAATATAGCTTAGGATGAAATTTTGGCATTGTTCTGAAAAACATCAATTTTTGATGAATAGTGAAACTACTAAGTGGTAGTTAAAAAAAAACTGAATTTTTCATAAAACTTAATTTTGCCGCTTCTGTGAATGGAATTTCGAAAATCCGAGAGACACGGTTAATATCAAGGACTAAAATGTGGTTCAATGAGATGAAAATAATTTTTTGGTGAATAGTAACTTTTTACTTTTTTACCGCGGTTAATAGTAAATAGGGTAACTAAGGGTAAATATGATATTACTATTACCCTAACACATGTCCTAATTCTATTGGACAAGTGTAATTCGACCAAAAACAAACTTAGGAATAAAATATGACCATTTAGGCCCACTTGGATTAGATTAGGACATTTATTATTAATTTATTTAAAGAAAGGTTAAAATAGTTAAAATCAAAGTTTAATAAGTAAATCATTTTTAATATGGGGTTATACATAAGATAAATTCGATTTTAAATATTCATTAGAAAGCTAAAAAGATTTCCTACATGATGGTATTTTATTTGTAATTTTTAGACATAAAATAATTTATTTTATTTATGACACAACGATGATGCATTAATTATCTTATTAATGAAATATTGACATAATTGATGTTATAAACACCAAAATAAATGTAATTTGAGATTTTTTATGAATTCCACTAGTTTTCTAGGTTACTATGATATATTAATGTTGATTTAATAAACTTGGTTCGAACATTTAATTCTGTTATGACTTTCACAAAAATCATATATCAAATAGTGTCAAAATTGACACAAAATAGTTTTTAAATCAAATATTATATTATTAATTGTTATTGTATTCCTAAAAATCTAAGGTTAGGCCAAATGACTTAGATAAGGATATATATATTAATAATAAACAATTTGGGGTTCGTTTGGCATGTTATAGTAAGTTTATTAACCATATAGTGAAAGAAAACAAAAAGACATGGTAAAAGTTAAATTATTTAACTTAGAGTTAAATTTAATTGATAAGGTTAAAATAATATCCTAAACTTGTCTAAATTCTATTGGTTGATAGGATTTCGACCCCTCCCCACCTTATCTTCGAAATAAGACCCTTTGGAACCATTATAAACCGATTTTAACTTTAATATAAAATAATATTTTGAGATATTCCTAAGGTGCCCCTCTCCTCCCTTATAAAAGGACACCTCCTCCCCCTCCTCCTCACACCAATTTGAGCACTCAAGCTCGTCCAACCCCTGCCAAAATCCCTTCTCCACTTCCCTAGCAACATCCTAGAGGTTCTGGTCTTCCTCAAAGACCAATTCTAGTGCCCTAAGAGGAGGTCTCAAAGAGGCACTTCAAAGAAGAGGTAATTACCGTTACCAATTCTTTCATCTTTATTTCTTCTTCCACTTCTTCTTCTTAGGTTGTTTCATTATGAAGTAATAACATCAGTATCACTCATATACTGATATGTTGTTATAAGTATGAAACAACCCTATTTCACCATCTATCCATCCTACGGAAAAAGAAATCACCGCGCGTGCGTACGTACGGAATACCGTCTCCACGCCGTGGTGTAATCTATTTTCCACCACCACCTTACATGGATGGGTATAATGGTGTAAAGAATAACTATACATAGTTATTACAACATCATATTGATTCTGATATATTTTATAATCCACTCCAATTCAATTCAATATTTATAGAAATGATATCATCGCTCGTGCGTACGTACGGAATACCGTCTCCACGACGCGATGAGATTCATTCTCCATGTTAACCATTTAAGAATTATTATAATGTATATATAAGAAATAATAATGAAATATATGACATTATAAAGCTACTGGATTTATTTATATATATACATATTTATGTCATCTACTTACTTCCATTTCAAGACAATAAGGAAAGGAAAACAGCGTTCATGCGTACGTACGGACTACCGTCTCCATGAACGGTGTTTTTCATTTTATTTATCTACCTATTATATATATATATATACTGAATATATATGATATATAAATCATATTTTATATTCTGGAAGTAATTAAATCATGATATAAGTAATAATGATGTCAAGAACAACAAGTCAAAACACCTACGATAAATGAAACGATTTTACCCAAAATGCTTCTTTAACATGGAATTTACAAAAGAACGGGTAATATAATGTCATAAGTGAACCATATATGATATCATAACAATGAATATGATTCTGTAATAAGTCAATAACATTATTTAAATCATTATACAGGAGGTTCGGACACTTACAAAGCAAGTCGGACCTAAGGTAAGGGAAATATCACAATCTCATTTTTATCCGAGATTGTTTAAGTATTTACTGGGGTGTATTTTATCATCCACATCCATGTTCCCTCAATATGTAATATTGTTTCCATCCACTTTCAATTGTTTAAATCCAATTTTACCCTTAGGTGAGTTTTTAGTAAATAATATGAAAGGAATCTTTTTTCTGTACGAGGTACTTTTTGACTTTTCCGACAAAAGTACGAAGAATGTTTTTTTTAACTTATACGGCACGAACGGATTTCTACTGTTTTATAAAGCCTTATTTTCATGAAGCTTCCTCTAAAATATTTCATGACTATTTTCAATAAAATCTCTTTCTTTTAAAATTGCATGATGTTTTGTGAAAAGAAATTGATTTTGAAGAAGAAAGGATATTTTCCTCAAGAATTCAATTCAAGTGTTTTATCAAAATTATTTTCCATCTAAGATAATAAAGGGATCTGTTTCTATCCATATTTTTACATTGATTTGACTATGTTGTGATGGAATTATGTTTATGAATTCCTTTATCTTATATGAATTGATTTATGATGTCATGATGTTTCAAGAATTCCATTTTTGTTACATGTGTTATGCGATGATGTATGTTTTATGATTATGTGGCACACATAAGAAAGGATTCATTATAAGATGGGTGGGACCTATATCTCCCTCCAATGCATTGGGTAAAGATTTTATATCTCATGAGATAGACATGGATGGAACGGAAGGTTATTTCGGTTCAGTGATACAGGACTGAAACGAGGAGTGAACTCGGTTCAGAAAAGGACTTTGTCCACTAAGATAGTCTTGGCAATGAGTCATGACTAACAAGAAATGTTTTTCCATGATTATGTGTGCATGCCACAAAGTTTCAAGTTTTATGTTAAGGGGATCTCATTTTCAATTCTATGATTTATCCCATGTTATGATATTATGAGCTCTTTTGCAGGTCAAGATTTCCAAAAGCTACGTTCTTATGTATATGATGTGATTGATATTTCTTTTGTTTACCCTTACTGAGCATTTGAGCTCACCCTTTTTTGTTTTTCTTTCCCCAGGATATAAAGAAAGGTTTTAGTTAAAAAAAAGGGAAGATCTTTATGGGAGATATTGAAGATCTTTCACCACGTTTAGAAGATTACGTTCCGAGTTTCCAAAGACACTAAACTATTACGATCCTTGTGTGAGTGTTTTTGTTACGTACTAAGTATTCTGCAAAAGTAATGTAATGTCCATGTACGATAAGCTTCGGGTCTCTACAGTTGGTATCAGAGGAAAGGTTTAGTCAACCTTTGGAAACTAGGATGTGAAAACGTTAGTGAGATCCCTAGAGATATTTCTAAGGTATGTCTAGGGATGCCCCTAAGGATAAGTATACGTATAGGATATAGTTCTAGAACTATGGTAACGATATTATATTAAACCAAAGATGATAGATATTTAAGTTACTCCCCCTTTATTACGATTTTTGCATCTAACACTATTCTGTTTGGGTTTTAGAAAATGGCTGGAAACAAGATGATTCACAATAATGGAGGATATGATGGACAATGGAATGATATTCTTCATGAGCAACCAAATGAAATGGGATTTGGATGTCCAAACATCATTATTATGCCGAATCAGCAATCTCACAACTTGATCAATAAAGTAAAATTTGGTTAGTTTCCTGACTCGACTAATAAGAGAATGATGGAGTTCCATGATGATCATAGAGGAAAGAAAGTTAAATTTCCCCTATGTAAATCATGTGGGAAGAGGCATCAAGGTGAATGTTTCAAGGGAACTGGAAGATGCTTTGGGTGTGGAAAAGAAGGACACAAAGCAAGTAAGTGCAAAGGAAAAGGGTCGGTTAACACCATGGATGAGGATAATGGTATTGCTACGACATCAAAAATGGTTAAGTGTTTTAAATGTGGAATGTATGGGCATTATGCAAACAAATGCCCTAAGGGAAAGACTCATGAAGAGAATCAGTATGGTCATATGGGTAGTATTTATGTGGATGATGATGAAGAGACTACAAATGATATGTGAGATGAAAGAATTTTTGAAGCTCGGTCAATGGTTTGAGAATGTAGTGGAATGATTACATGTTTATCATGTGTAATTTTGGAATAAAGAGACATCTATGGATTGTTACACTGTTGTCTTTCCTTGTGTTTTGAAAGTGTATGATTAATGTTACCAGTATCCATGAAAGGTTATTCAGATATTTTTGGAATGTAGATGATATGCGCATAATGAAGGGATAAGGAGAAAATTAAATGTTTGATAGTATTCATGAGCTCATGATTGATTAAGTGATATCATGGTTTGAGTATATAGAATTTTGAGGATTTTGGTATGTGGAAAGTGTTAACTTTTAACTGCACTCATGTTTTCACTAAGGTATTCAAGAGAATACATGATTAAGGACTTTGAATGTTTGGAATGTGACCAACAAGACATATCTTATGATATGTGGGGATCAACGACAGTATTAAATCTCTGGTAATCGATGTCACTATATTATGAGAGTGGACTGCAGTATTATGTATAAGCCTAAAGATTAGACTGGATTATGTTGGACAAAAGTTAGTATTGTTTAAGGATAGAAGATTTTCGATATTATTGATGGGATGTTATAGTAACGTAGTTTTAGAAAAAGGGACAACCTGCAGGACGGGCGACAGCCCATCGCTTCGGACAAGGCTGTAGGAATCGAACCCACAACCGAAGTGCGACTGGCCTTTATCGCCTACCACTGGCCTACAGGAAGTCCCTGTTTAGTAGAAACTAGTTTTATTATATTAAGCAGCATGATATATGAAGTATAAGTCCATTTTAGGAACCATATATGATTAATCTCACTATAGAATGACTTATGTATATTTAATAACTTTTGCTAACCTTTTGTTTGAGACAGATGGAATGAACAATCATTCTATCACATGATCTGCTAACACTTCACAAATAACAAATTCAACTTCATTTATTTAAGAGATGAAGTAGAAATTGTTCAAGGCACGAACAAAAGTGAGATTGTACCAAAATAAAGTAAGTATTTATTCTAAGAAAATTTTCAACTTTAGGGAAATGATCTTGAAAACCAAAAATGTTGTCCTAGTGATCTTATACCTGATGAATCAGATGGTACCTTATATCATCACAAATCTATGGATTTGTGATTACTGGCTTTTCCATAGCCATGTTCTCTACCACTCTCCATCAGAACATGATGGTTAGATTTCTCTTCCATATCCATATTTTCACCTATGTGGAAACCCAGTGATTAGTTTATTTGGGTAATCGTTACATTTCATACTTTAGTTTTTAAAGCCAAGTTTTGATATTCCTTTTTACGATGTGGGTTTCTATTAAAGAAACTTTCAAATAGTAAACCATTTATAACCCCGACGAATTTCGAGGGCGAAATTCATTTTAAGGGGGGTAGAATGTAACAGCCCAAGATTTTATAAAGAAATATTCTTTTTAATTTTATTAATGTCTTGTGTTGTACGCTACACCAAAAGGAGCTTGCACAACACGCATCCTTGTCTTGCCTTGCATTACACGCAATCGCGACCTTCCTCAATAGCGTGTGTAATACGCAATACCGAGTTTCACTAAACAACGATGTGCTATTAAAATATTATTAAAACTAGCCGTTATGAATAGTAATAACCACTTTTTAAAATTCTGTAAATCTTATTTTTCAAAATGAACTTCATTCTTGGATTCGGAGTATCGAATTTAGCCTAAGGTGAAATTTTGGTACTTTTCGGATAACTTTCATATTCTGATGAATAGTGAAAAATTACTAAATTATAATTAAAAACAACTTTTTTAATCGAAATAATTAATAGTGATAAATTATTAATTTGAGTGGTTTTAAAGTATATTTAGAATATATTTTTACAATTTAATACAATGTTGGTCATTGGTTGTAATTTCACATTTAAACAAGATATAATCAAGTGTCAATCTTTTGATATATATTGTTTCCTAAAAACACGCTATTTATTTTAACAGCGGGATTTAATTATAAAATTAATTAATGCAACTTCTATGTTATGAATTTGGTAAAATAGATTTCATTTTTGAATTCGGAATATGAAATATAGCTTAGGATGAAATTTTGGCATTGTTCTGAAAAACATCAATTTTTGATGAATAGTGAAACTACTAAGTGGTAGTTAAAAAAAACTGAATTTTTCATAAAACTTAATTTTTCCGCTTCTGTGAATGGAATTTCGAAAATCCGAGAGACACGGTTAATATCAAGGACTAAAATGTGGTTCAATGGGATGAAAATAATTTTTTGGTGAATAGTAACTTTTTACTTTTTTACCGCGGTTAATAGTAAATAGGGTAACTAAGGGTAAATATGATATTACTATTACCCTAACACATGTCCTAATTCTATTGGACAAGTGTAATTCGACCAAAAACAAACTTAGGAATAAAATATGACCATTTAGGCCCACTTGGATTAGATTAGGACATTTATTATTAATTTATTTAAAGAAAGGTTAAAATAGTTAAAATCAAAGTTTAATAAGTAAATCATTTTTAATATGGGGTTATACATAAGATACATTCGATTGTAAATATTCATTAGAAAGATAAAAAGATTTCCTACATGATGGTATTTTATTTGTAATTTTTAGACATAAAATAATTTATTTTATTTATGACACAACGATGATGCAGTAATTATCTTATTAATGAAATATTGACATAATTGATGTTATAAACACCAAAATAAATGTAATTTGAGATTTTTTATGAATTACACTAATTTTCTAGGTTACTATGATATATTAATGTTGATTTAATCAACTTGGTTCTAACATTTAATTCTGTTATGACTTTCACAAAAATCATATATCAAATAGTGTCAAAATTGACACAAAATAGTTTTTAAATCAAATATTATATTATTAATTGTTATTGTATTCCTAAAAATCTAAGGTTCGGCCAAATGACTTAGATAAGGATATATATATTAATAATAAACAATTTGGGGTTCTTTTGGCATGTTATAGTAAGTTTATTAACCATATAGTGAAAGAAAACAAAAAGACATGGTAAAAGTTAAATTATTTAACTTAGAGTTAAATTTAATTGATAAGGTTAAAATAATATCCTAAACTTGTCTAAATTCTATTGGTTGATAGGATTTATACCCCTCCCCACCTTATCTTCGAAATAAGACCCTTTGGAACCATTATAAACCGATTTTGACTTTAATATAAAATAATATTTTGAGATATTCCTAAGGTGCCCCTCTCCTCCCTTATAAAAGGACACCTCCTCCCCCTCCTCCTCACACCAATTTGAGCACTCAAGCTCGTCCAACCCCTGCCAAAATACCTTCTCCACTTCCCTAGCAACATCCTAGAGGTTCTGGTCTTCCTCAAAGACCAATTCTAGTGCCCTAAGAGGAGGTCTCAAAGAGGCACTTCAAAGAAGAGGTAATTACCGTTACCAATTCTTTCATCTTTATTTCTTCTTCCACTTCTTCTTCTTAGGTTGTTTCATTATGAAGTAATAACATCAGTATCACTCATATACGGATATGTTATTATAAGTATGAAACAACCCTATTTCACCATCTATCCATCCTACGGAAAAAGAAATCACCGCGCGTGCGTACGTACGGAATACCGTCTCCACGCAGTGGTGTAATCTATTTTCCACCACCACCTTACATGGATGGGTATAATGGTGTAAAGAATAACTATACATAGTTATTACAACATCATATTGATTCTGATATATTGTATAATCCACTCCAATTCAATTCAATATTTATAGAAATGATATCATCGCTCATGCGTACGTACGGAATACCGTCTCCACGATGCGATGAGATTCATTCTCCATGTTAACCATTTAAGAATGATTATAATGTATATATAAGAAATAATAATGAAATATATGACATTATAAAGCTACTGGATTTATTTATATATATACATATGTATGTCATCTACTTACTTCCATTTCAATACAATAAGGAAAGGAAAACAGCGTTCATGCGTACGTACGGACTACCGTCTCCATGAACGGTGTTTTTCATTTTATTTATCTACCTATTATATATATATATATACTGAATATATATGATATATAAATCATATTTTATATTCTGGAAGTAAGTAAATCATGATATAAGTAATAATGATGTCAAGAACAACAAGTCAAAACACCTACGATAAATGAAACGATTTTACCCAAAATGCTTCTTTAACATGGAATTTACAAAAGAACGGGTAATATAATGTCATAAGTGAACCATATATGATATCATAACAATGAATATGATTCTTTAATAAGTCAATAACATTATTTAAATCATTATACAGGAGGTTCGGACACTTACAAAGCAAGTCGGACCTAAGGTAAGGGAAATATCACAATCTCATTTTTATCCGAGATTGTTTAAGTATTTACTGGGGTGTATTTTATCATCCACATCCATGTTCCCTCAATATGTAATATTGTTTCCATCCACTTGCAATTGTTTAAATCCAATTTTACCCTTAGGTGAGTTTTTAGTAAAGAATATGAAAGGAATCTTTTTTCTGTACGAGGTACTTTTTGACTTTTCCGACAAAAGTACGAAGAATGTTTTTTTTAACTTATACGGCACGAACGGATTTCTACTGTTTTATAAAGCCTTATTTTCATGAAGCTTCCTCTAAAAGATTTCATGACTATTTTCAATAAAATCTCTTTCTTTTAAAATTGCATGATGTTTTGTGAAAAGAAATTGATTTTGAAGAAGAAAGGATATTTTCCTCAAGAATTCAATTCAAGTGTTTTATCAAAATTATTTTCCATCTAAGATAATAAAGGGATCTGTTTCTATCCATATCTTTACATTGATTTGACTATGTTGTGATGGAATTATGTTTATGAATTCCTTTATCTTATATGAATTGATTTATGATGTCATGATGTTTCAAGAATCCCATTTTTGTTACATGTGTTATGCGATGATGTATGTTTTATGATTATGTGGCACACATAAGAAAGGATTCATTATAAGATGGGTGGGACCTATATCTCCCTCAAATGCATTGGGTAAAGATTTTATATCTCATGAGATAGACATGGCTGGAACGGAAGGTTATTTCGGTTCAGTGATACAGGACTGAAACGAGGAGTGAACTCGGTTCAGAAAGGGACTTTGTCCACTAAGATAGTCTTGGCAATGAGTCATGACTAACAAGAAATGATTTTCCATGATTATGTGTGCATGCCACAAAGTTTCAAGTTTTATGTTAAGGGGATCTCATTTTCAATTCTATGATTTATCCCATGTTATGATATTATGAGCTCTTTTGCAGGTCAAGATTTCCAAAAGCTACGTTCTTATGTATATGATGTGATTGATATTTCTTTTGTTTACCCTTACTGAGCATTTGAGCTCACCCTTTTTTGTTTTTCTTTCCCCAGGATATAAAGAAAGGTTTTAGTTAAAAAAAGGGAAGATCTTTATGGGAGATATTGAAGATCTTTCACCACGTTTAGAAGATTACGTTCTGAGTTTCCAAAGACACTAAACTATTACGATCCTTGTGTGAGTGTTTTTGTTATGTACTAAGTATTCCGCAAAAGTAATGTAATGTCCATGTACGATAAGCTTCGGGTCTCTACATGCGCCATCAAAAGAGGGTAAAACTACATTTTTTGAAAAATACTTCTTTTATCGAAAAATTTATTTTGTTTTTATATCTCATTATAGAAAATGTGTAAGATGAATTATAATTTATAAAATTCAAAATTAGTTTAATACTATTCATAATGGATAGTTCATAATATTATAATAACATATCACTGTTTAGTGAAATTCGGTATTGCGTACAACACACGCTATCGAGGAAGGTCGCTCTTGCATGCAACACAAGCCAAGAATAGTGTTTGTGTATACTACAAGATAATACGGTGTTGCGTATAACACAAGATAATCTTGGTGTAGCGTACAACACAAGAAATCAAAAAAATTAAAAAAATTATTTCTCATAAAATCTCGGGGTGTTACAACTATGTAATTGCATGGATGAATCTCTTATAGTCTAGATTGTGTGGATTAAACAAACATGGTGTGTCTCAGTTGTGTAGAATACATTTTGGAAGCTCGGAAAATCCAAATCCTATATTATCACATTATTATGGGTCATGTAACCTAAGTACATGGAACACACATATGTCTATATGGTGTGTAGAGTCTATAGATGACTCACATGTTCATTTAAAGAGATTCCCTATTTAGTTTTCTTACATACACATTGTGTCCCACAAAGAACTTGAAATATGGGTTGAACACAATAGCTTAGAATGTAATTGGGTATATTTTGAAGCACTTTTTTCCAAGATATATGGTGTTTGACCTAAGGTCACTCATCCTATGTTATTTACAAAAATATATAAACTTTAGTGTTTTAAGAAACAAAGGACATTTTTTGTGACTCAAAGGGATACACATCTTGTATTAAATATTTCTAGATCCATTTAATTCATTCTTTCGAGTTTTTTTCCATGAAAATCTATGGATACAACACTTCTAGTCACACCATAATTGTTTCTAAAGATCTACACCCCTAAGGGTCACCACCAAAGACTATCAAAGTCTTATTGTAGCCATCCATCATCACTATATATATTTATCATCTTCATTAATCCCCCTACATAATGCCACTTTTTTTCTTACCTAAATATTTTGTGAAATCACTGCATTGAGTGAAACCATTTGACTGGTAGCCCTCTAAAAAAAATATTCTTATCCCTGATTAAACTATAGTGTGATAATTAAAGATAAATGAATGAAAAGGGAGGTGTTTAGTGGAGAGTTTTACCATCCAAAATGGTCTCATATTCATGTTTATCAGGGAATTCAGGGCACAATAAGAGGGTTAATTTAAAAAAATGAATCTATATTTGGAGGGATTTGACAAGATAACTTTTTTTCAATATTATATGAGATTTTAAAAAAGAAAATATATCCAATAAATTCAATAGTTTTATGTTAGTATATATAACCTTGTAAAATCTCATTATTAATAATTCATCAAAATAGTTTTTGATATTAAAACTATATAATTATAAGTCAAAACATGAAAAAATATAAAGACTATTAATTATTAATTCCATGTCTAAATATCTATTAAATAATTAAAACCATGGGATCAAAATAAGTATAATCCATGTTAAAAAATGTTTTTATTTTAAATATTTAAATTATTATATTGAAATTGTTTCCATGTATCCTTATGAATTCTCATATAGAATAATCATGGAAGATTGGAATTGAATATGTGATGAATGCCGTTCATTTTAAATCACAAAATTTTATACCTCAATGGTGAATCTCTTTAACTTTAAGAATTAACCCATAAACCATAATAATATTCAAATTATAAATTTGTTTATGTGTTATTCCAACAATTAACCCTATATATGATATATAAACATATAATTATAGAAATATGTTAGGTCAAGGAACCCCCAACACTTATTTTTAAATAATCACCTAATAATTCTAAATTCAGGTGTTTAAGAACAATATATAAATTTTACCACTCCTGGGAAAATAAACCCATTTTGGTCACATCTATGGTGTCAAAAAATTTACACTAGATACTATTTAGGAGGTATTAATTATTCTATTACAAAAAATTAAAAATATTATATTTAATATATTATTTATTTTACAAATACCTAAATTGTAAAAAAATGAAATAACTTCATGGATAATTATATATATATATATATATTATTTGATGTATTTAAAGACATTTTAAAAAATATATATCTCTAAATTATCTAATTAAAACTCATATAAGGTCATGTTCTCTACAAAATTAACATGAAATCACCTTCAACACTCTTTATGAATTCTCTTATGAAACTATTCTTATTAATATTCCAATGTGAACATTATTTTAAAAAAAACCCATTGGGATGTCTTTGATATTTCTCCAATTTTTGATGTAAAGATAAATAATATATTGATCATTTCTTAATTTTAAATCTACATGCATTTCCACCTTTTTCAATTCACATCATCAGTGAACTTTTATCTCCTTGGTATAATCAAGGTCTTCTTTTGTGATCATTATTGTGATATTTTCATCAGGGAAAACATAAGTTTCCATGTAAGGAAATTTGATATGAGAAAATGATTTATAACCATTATGATGAATAATAAGCAGAATAATGATTTATACTACTTCATTATATGTGATGTTTTGATTTAATTTATAGTCAAGTTGTTTATAAAGATGAATTTAAAGATGATTTAATTCTAAAATTTTGAAATGGATATTTTTAAAAAACAAATACATTATAAGTCTTAAAAAAAAAAGACAACCCAAGAATGAAAATAGAGGACACACATGAAAACATCACCTGAATTATGTTAAACCCAAATCAGACAACTATTAACCTATGACATATTCCCTTAAATAATCAATTATTTTTTGACGTACAATATGAGATATATTAATTTTGTGTGGTAAAAATATTCTTTTAAAAATCATTTAATAATAAATAAATAAATTTAATAAAATGTTACATGTCTATCATATATAAAAAAAATTCTTAGTGTTTCAAAATTAAATATAACCAAAATAATAATCCATAGAAATGTATAAAAATGGTAATATGATATGAAATATTAAGACCTAAATGACCAACATTGACTCCAAGGATAATGGATGTTTTTCAAATCACTCCAAACATAGAGAGAGAGGATATGTCTCTGACTAATATTACAAGAAATTTAATATAACACAATAATATTTGCATTGGTGTACAAATACATGGGGTGAGTAAATAATCAAGACAACTAAGGCCTTTTCAATATCATAAGAACTCATAACATGTATATAATTTTTTACATAAATATTTTTTATGATTTAAGAATTCTTATTATGTTTATAGAAACACCCAACAGAAGATTATTTGTTGATAATACCTAAAATTTCCCTTTATAAAAATAATAGGAAATTTTAAACACTTCAATCATGGTCTAACAAGTACCAAAATAATAGAATAATTATTTTATTAATATATCCATAATAAAATTGTTATAACACATACCATAATGAATACAAAAATAAAAAAACATATCATTCACGGTCGTTATATACCATAAAATAGTTTTTTATAAAAATATAATTTGTGAATCAAGGTTAAATTGAAGTAATAAAAAAGTTATGGATCCCCTAACCTTAAACCAAAAATAAGAGAAAATCCATTATGAAATAATTCCAGTAAAAAACCCGTCAAAACTAAAAAAAATATATAATGAACAATAAAAGTAAAATAAAAATTTCATTGGTTTCATTAATATAGAAATAAAAAAATACTCTGTGGTATCCAAACAAAGATGAACTAGAATGAAAAAACATGAGTTTGTATCCTATCATCAACCTAGATAATACTCTAAACCCTCATCATAAATTTTACACATTGATTAAGTTTTTATCCACACATTAATGAAACACATGAAATAAAAAATCCATAAAAATTTATTATATAGAAATAAGGAAAGGAGAATAAAAATGAGAATAATAATATGAAAACAAAATAGTTTACCTTGGATTGTTTCTACTTTTCCAAGGAAGATAGGAGAAAATACAAAAATGGAACAACCCTATGAATGTTATCAGTTTCTTAAAAAAATAAATTCAAGTAGGGGACACTTCTTGAATGTAGCATAATTTAACAAAAATGTAATAATGGTGATGATAATAATTATTATTATTTTTTATTTAAAATTTACACTAAAATTCCTAAAATCCATTATTAACATCAAATACAAATATTAAACCACTCATAACATCACATTGAAAAAATTAATATTTTAAAATAAATCCATACATAAATTTAAAACAATAAAATCCCTTTTTTAATTAAAACTATGTTTTGGAGGTTTTTCACCTAGTTTACAAATTCTAGTGAAAACCAGCATTTGAAAAAAAAACTTAAATTAAAATAAAATTAAAACCCAATTGAATTATAATATAGAAACATGATTAATAAAAACATATGTTTCATCAATTAATAATTTTTTATTTTCCATTTATATATGATTTTAAATATTTTGATAAGAATTTATTATGGTTTTGAAACTATAGTTTTTTATAATATGAAGAAAAAAACTATTGAAAAGATTAAAATTCCCAAAAAATCACATTATCAATAAAAATACTCTATATTTATTCATTATTATCCACATAATAAATCAAAATTATTTTCATTATTAGATCTATATTTCATATTCATTTTATTTATAATAAATAATATAGGGAAAAAATTTTGAACTAAAAGGGTTAGAGATAGAAATTCTAGGTTATAGAGAAAATGACTATATATGACCTAGAACATCATTTTTTAATTATTTTAAGATATATTTTTTTCAAAGAAACTAATTTTGGTCATTTATCTATGGAACATAATGAGGATATTCAATTGAAAATCTATAAAATCATATAGATTATAGAAATATTCTTGTAACTACCACCACTATTTGATTTTCATTAAACAATTATATTCATTTTATTTTTACTTATAATAGTGGGTTTTCCAGATATAAATCATAAATATACTGAATTATTAAGAAAAATATAAATATATATGATTTTATTTTAAGGATTTTAAATAAATTTTTTTATTTTGAATTGAAGAAAAGTTTTATATTCATTATATTGTGATGTTTAGTATTTTTTATTTTAGAAATTGTTTTTTATTTCTATTTGGTTTTACTATATAGATATTTTCATAAATAATTATTGATGTTAGATTGAATATGATAGGTTTTTCAGAATAATGGATAATTAGTTTAGTATAGAGGGTAAATGTTTTTTTATTTTTAATTAAAATAATTTTTTGTTCGAAGTTGATTTCAATAATATTTTATTAAGTCTTTGATCTATCTCATTACTTCTATGATCACTAGTCAAAATTTTATAATGAGGTAGGAAACTAATATAATTTTTTATAGATTGAATCATGATAGTGATTTGGATTAATCATTATCAATTAATATTTACACATAATATATTTTAATTTAATTTAATAAATTTGGCCACTGTAGTTTAATTTATTTGAAGAGAGTTGGTTGAAATTGAACATACAGATACAAATTGTATAAATAATCTTGAAACAATTAAAATTAATAAATTAATATATTATATTATATTTACCTTTTTAAAATTCATACTTTGAAGTTTTATTTATTTTACTTTTCGTTAATTAATATTTTTCATAAAATTATTCGACTCTTTTTATAAAAATATAAATCATGATATTTTTAAAATTGTGATTGATTTAAAAATTCATATGGTATCATATAAAAATTTCTAGTTTCCCATTGTAATAATATTTATACATATACTATGAAATATATTGTTATTTTTAGGATTAAAAGGTATATTCATAATTTTTCACATGTTCACCCTTGTGTATAGTTAATGATTTTTTTGGTGATTCCAAGATATAATCTTCTTTCATAGGTTATAAAATTTATTGAGAAAGGATGGTGTATTTATTTCCAAGCTGAAATATAAAAAATTACTACTTATTAGGTTTTATATTGAACAGTATAATAAATTAATCACTATCACTTCTAAAGATACTAAATTAATGAATTATTAAATTTAATAGTTAGTAAAACTCAAAAAATATGATAAGATATTGAGATGCATTTTTTATTTTGATATATTGTGGCCTAACATTTCCAATGATATGAAGAAACATATGACTATAGTTAAATTAATTTGTAGTTATATACAAGGATAAATGGAATATATGTTGTTTTGTTCTACAGATGAAAAAAAAATTATGATATTCTCATATTATAATTGCTTTTGGTCTATGGATGGCCATAAACATACTTCTAGAAAATCAATATACATGGGAATTAAATGTGTATTTTGGATAAATAATAAGTTTGACATTATTAATATTAAAATATTCAAAATAGAGTGTAAAAAAATATTTAATGTTTACAGTAAATAAATTCCATGCCTTATTAATATCCATTAATTATAATTTATTGATTTATATTCTATATAATAATATTAAGTAATTTTCCAATCAAAAAGGAAATAATTTTATTCCTACTAAATTTGTTTACACATATTATATGGTTTAATTTAAAATATTAAATTTAAAATTTTAGAATTTTAATTAGAAAAAATTAACAATATTTTTTATATCATCAATTAAAATTAAATTACATATATTTTTTTAATTTTCTAAAAATGTTGATTTTTTAGTGAATAGTAGAAAATACATAATTTTATTAAAAACTATCTTTTTGTTTCAGTCATTTACAAAGTCCCATTTTGTTTTAAAATAGTTTAAAAGTAAAATTAGATCATTTATATTATGAATAATACAATTATTGTCTTTTTGAATCAATTTTAGTCTTTATTTTTTTGTAAAAATATTTTTATACTTAAAAGGGAATTTTTCTGAAAAAAAATATTTTTAGTTCTATTTTACTGGTTAAATTTTAAATTAAAATTTTCCACTTATATGTGTTGAATTTGGTAATATTAATTAAAAAATTTGAATCATAATTATTTATATTATTTAATGGGTTTAACCTATTTTTCAGAATGAAAAGTAAAAAAGGTAAAAAAAATTACCATTGTTAATGTTAAAACAGATTTTTGGGGGTTAAAATAATGTGATATTGATTAAAATGCCCTAAAAACTTGTTTATCCTATTTTAAAGCTTTATTTTGAATCTATATTATCTATTTTTTTAAAATAGTCCATTTTGGAACCATTTGTGTTGATTAATACCTTAATATATTTTAACCTTTTCAAAATTTACAAGTGTGTCTTCTCCCTTACTTATAAAAGGGAACCACCTCTCCCCTTCACTCAACACTTCAAGAGACATTATTTCAAAAAATAACTATTAAAATAACTTATTAAAATACCATCCCAGTTTATAGATATCTTATTTAGGGAAGAATTCCAAACTTATTTGGATTAAGTTGTTAAGAAAAGGAGGTTTCTTTAAGAAGAGGTATTACTTTTAACCAAATATTTAGTTTTCTTTCTTCTTCTACCCCATTAAAAACTCTTATTACAATTTTTATATAATAATATCATTATATACCATATATTTAGGTTCTATTATACTGATTTAATATCATTAATCCATAATCTTATACATCTAAAATTAAACGAAACCATCATTCATGTGTACAGCAGAATACTGCACCTCGCGAACTAATGTAATTCAATTTTCATAATTTCCTCTCACGAGTGGTTATAATGATGATTTTAAAGTATAAATATGATATTAATGAAATAAATATCATCATTTAAATATATTATGTCATCTATTTTCTTACCAATCCATCCATTTAAAAACAATAGTTCTGTTTTGGTGTACGTGTAGATTACCACCTACACGAAGTGATGTGATTCGTTTTTCATAACCATCTCACATGGATAGTATATATAATTGTATTTAAAGAGTTAATATGATATTTAAGTTATATAATAATTATTTAAAGATAAAATTATAATTACCTTTGTTTCTTCATTTTCATTGAAAAATGGAAACGTTACTCTTGTGTACTTATGACATACCATCTCCATGATTATAAATTATTTCAGTTTTTTAACCACATTACATAGTTAGTTATAAATGTATAATTAATGTATAAAAAATATAATTTTATGATGATTATTATTTTTGATATTATGTAATATTGACCACTTTGACCACTATCAATATACTGAAGTCTTTTTTAAATAATGAATCAAACATCCTCAAAACACCCCATGTGGAATTAACCAATTATATAATTAAATATGGCATTAAAATAAAAAAAATTGGTTTCATTATAATGGATTAAACTTTTAAAAGGTTATTAAAAAATTAAATAATTTATATAATTTTATTATACATGATATAAACAACATATGTGACAAGTTGGACTCAAGTTAAGGGAGACTATAGCTTAAAACCCACATTTTAAATACTTTAAAATTTTATTTTATAAATAATTTTCTGCAAAATCTCTATTCATAAGTTTATTTTATAGATGTTCGTATATGGAAATAAATGAATTATAAAGGAAATTTTATGAAACTTTTTATTTTCTTTCAATGGTTTTAAAAAATAATACTTTTATATAATTTTATGAAATGTATTACCAATAATTAAAATGTAATATTCTATATTAACATATATAGTGTTGGTGGTTTTCACTACCACCATAACTATTATTTGATATTTAGATTCCTTTATAATATTCATTTTTTTATTTAAATAAAAACCATTCTTCCCTTTATTATGGGTTTTTTCACAAAGGTGTTTAAATAGAATTGGTATTTTAATATTCATAAATGAATTTTATGTGTAAAAAAAATTATGAGTTTGATAATGAAAATGAATGATTTATTGTATTACTATTACTTTATTTTTCTTGAAAATTATTTATGGTGACACATGAGCATGATATATATCATGATGACTAGTGAGCCTGATAAATCTCATAATGAAGGATGATCCTGATATAGATCTCTGACACATTCTGTAGAGGGATGGACTTAACTGGTTATAGGTTTCTCTTAAGATATTATTTTAATTTACAAGGTATGTTATTCCATTTGTATTAGTTATTGAAAGAGTGATTTGAGAAATATTTCCCAATATACCTATATGATTTATCTATACTTTCTATGGGTTTTTGAAAAAAATATTATGATTCCACAATGTAAGAAAATGAGATTATGTTTAAGATAGAAGATTATTCTACTTCTTAAGAGTGAAATACATAACATTGTGATAATTTTTTCATTAATTTTTCATGATTGTAAAGAAACATTTATGAGTTTTATTTTTCCTTTGATATTTTTTTATGATATATTTTATAAAAATATTTGAGAAAGGAATTTGAGTAATTAGGTATGAAATTTTTTATTTTGAGCTCAATTTTTATTATTTAAAAGGAAAATTTTTATGATGAGTATTAATTAACTAATGGGTTTATTTATTTATTTTTATAAATCTCATACTAAGATTTTTTTTCTAATCCTATATTTTCAAAAAAAACATAGGGTTTTAACAATATGTTGGGGAAATGATGAGGTCAAGATGAAAATTGGGAAGATATGTCATGAAAATAAAAAGTGTTTTATTAGAGAAGTAATGTATTGTGGAAAAAATGGATACTCGGTGGAAGTGTCCATTATTGGTTTAATATTTTTTTATATAAGGGTTATGACCTAATTATCTAAAATTAAAAACATAAAATGCCTTTAGGAATGAAGGAAAATGAATTCTTATCTAAAGATTTAATTTATGGATTGATTAATGTTGGGTCTTTATAGTTGGTATTAGAGAAAAATATTATATAATTTAAAAGGTTATTTTAATATAAGTAAATAAACCTAAGAGATTTTAATTCATAGTTATCAGGATATTGAAATTGAATATTAGCATGTTGCTCATCTAAACCATATCTATTAAAAATAGCTTTCCATATAGAAAATAGGGAAGCTAAAATAAAAAAGGCACAAAAAGAAAAATATCCTTCCAAATCAGGAATCTAGAATGGTAGGAATTAGAGATGAGAATTTTGTTTCTATGATAGATTAGATGATATAGGCTATAAATAGTCGTGGAACCCATGATAGAGAGAAACTATATCTACCATATAGGAGTGTGTCGATAGTGGATCATTTTATGAGCCAACACCCTCCAACATTTAGTGGATATTCTCACCTAATGGTAGTTATGGTATGGTTTATAAATCTGGAAATAACATTTAAAGTCATGGGATATTCATATCATCAAAACGTAACTCTTTCTATTTAAAATTTTGTTGGTGAATCTGACCAATGGTGGTCAATGGTTAATAATACTAGAGAAATATAAGAGTTTGATTCCATAGAATGGCATACATTTAAGAATATTTTCCATCAGAAGTATTTTACTAAGGTTTTTTGACTTAGGATAGAAAATCAATTATAGGAATTAAGGAAATGAGAGGAGTATTTTTTATCTATATATGAATTATATTCACCTGATTGGAAAGGTACACACCAAATTGTATATGGGATATTGATACTCAAATTAATAGGTCTTAATCAGGATTAAATCCAAGATAATGAAGATCTTTAGAATCTCGTTAATTTAAATTCTATGATTAAATTTTTCGTTGTGCATAGAAGGTAGAAAGAGAGTTTTTCAATGATCATGTTTTCGATGAAAATAAGAAGAAAAATAGGTTTATATGGTAGTTAAATGAGAATAATCCAATGAAGAAATATAAAGGTAAGAAAATAAATTATCTAGTTTATAATAGTTGTGGTAAAAGTTACCCTATGGAATGTATTTTGAAAATTGGGATGTTCTTTTGATGTGTTGGGTTTGGGTATATGGATCATTAATGAAAAGGGAAAGGAATTGGTAGTGGTAAAACCAATTTTGATAAGCATGTATTAATTTTTTTTAAATTAAATTAAATGGGTCATTATGAGAATACATATCCAAAGATGAGCACAAATTATTGGAATTTGAAAGACTATATGCATAAGTGTGTAGTGAAATCCTTTGAAACTATGATAATAGATGTTGTTCCATTGAATAAATTAGTAACAATTACACTACATATTTATTAAGTTTATGGTAATGTCTTATTTGATTTTTAGTCTACATATTCTTTCATTTCTAAAAAATTTTGGGTAAAAAGAAGATTTCACCTTATGAAATGAATTAAGGAATTTTATTAAAAAAACCATGGGGTAGTGTTAAAGAAATAAAAATTTATGATGATATTCATATTATTATCTATGGAAGTTATTTCCCTATAAACCTTGTTGTCTTTACCATTATATAATTTGATGTTATTCAAGGGGTTTATTCTCTTTTAGTTTATCATGATATTATAGATTGCAAATCAAAATAAGTTATTTTTAAAAAATGAGTTTCAATTTGTATATAATAATTAATTCATACCTTTTATAACATATAAATAATAAAATAAACTACTAAGATATAGAAATTAAATTTATCTTATTCATATTGTTAAAAATAATGGAACTATTAATATTAATTTTATTCCAGTAGTAAATTAATATATAGATGTTTTTATGGATCATTTTCCTAATATTATACCTAATCAAGAAGTTAAATTTACTATTGAATTTGTGTTTTGCTAAAACAATTTGAAAACTCCCTTATCAAATAGAACAAGTAGAACTTCTAAAATTGAAAAGGTAGTTACAATAATTTCTTGATAAAGGTTTCATTCATCTTTTCACTTCACCATGGTGTGCCCCTATTTAATTTTTTAAAAATAAAGGTGGTTCCATGAGAATTTGAATTGATTATAGAAAATATAATAATATCACTACTTAGAATAATTATTCATTTCCTCATATCAAGGACTTGCTTTATTATCTCCGAAGAAATTGGTATTTTTTTAATGGATGATATTAGGTCCGGGTTCCGTTAGTTGAAGTTGAATGAATATGAAATCACTAAGAATTTGTTTCATATTAGGTATTGGATTTTTGAGTTTATGGTTATTCCCACTGGTTTAGAAAATTCACCATCTATATTCATAGATCCTATGGATTGATTTCTTCATGAGTATTTAGATAAATTGTTGGTTGTTTTTATTGATGATATTTTCGTTTATTAAAAAATCTAGGATAGTTAAAAAAATGGAGATTTTTCAACAAACCTTGAAAGAAAATAAGTTATATGAGAAATGTATTAAATGTGATTTTTGGTTTTATTATTTTTTATTCCTTGGAAATATTATAAATAAATATAGAAAACCTATTGATCTAAAAAAATAAATTGGATGATGAATGACCAAGACCAAAAAATGTTACAGATATTCATAGTTTCCTGGGATTAATAGAATATTACTATAGGTTTATTAAAAACTTTTCATGTTTATCTATCCCACTTACCATGTTAACCAAAAAAAGGTTTAGGTTTATCTGTATAATAAAATGTGATTAATGTTTCCTGGAATTGAAAATAATATTAGTGGATGTTCCATTTTTAACCGTGCCATTCTTAAATGGTGACTTTTTATTTATAGGGACTCTTGATTAAAGGTACTAGGTTGTGTTTTACTGAAAATGGTTATTTAATTTATTATGCATCACAAAATTAAAACATCATCAAAAAAATTATCCTATACATTACCTTTAACTAGTGGTCATAGTTTTTACTTCAAAAACCTTGAGACATCATTAATATGAAGTAAAGATTGAAATGTGTATTAATCACAAAATTTTGAAGTAGATATTCACTCAAAAGTATTTGAATAAGAAGTGGATGAGATGGATGTAATTGATAAATGATTATGACTAAAAAAATCATTTCCATCTAGGTAAATAAAACACAGTAGCTGATGCCTTGAGTTGGAAATATAATGATACATTAACAATGTTGTGTTTAGAACATAACCCTTTAGTTAATGATTTGATGATTTTTTTCATAGAATTTTTTCATTTAGTAACTCCCCTATTTTGTTTTAGGTGTCAATACATTCATCTTTTTCTAAGAAAATTAAGCAAGATAAGAAGGAATAACATGAGTTATAGTAAATGGTTAAATTGGTTGAGAAAGGTAAGTTTCATGAATTTAATATTGATATAGAATTTGTTTTAATATTTATAAAATGGTTATTCATTTTTTGAGATCCCAAATTAAATAAATAACTATTGAATGTCGCTCAAAGATCTCTATATTCATTCAATTTATCATTAAAAAACATATAGATACCCTCAAGAAATTTTTTTAGGAAAGAATAAAGAAAAATATTAATGATTTTACCATGAAATATTTGACATCTCAATATGGAAAAGTCAATTAACAATTTACTAAGGGTATTCTTAATCCTTTTACAATTATATAATAGAAATGGGAGAATATATCTATAGATTTCATGGGGGGATTACCAAATTATTCTCTAGGTAAAAATGTAATTTGGGTAATTGTTGATAAATTATTAATATTCTCATTTTCTTCGAATTCGAGATAAATGTATTTTGATAAAAATTATAGAATTTATGTTAATGATAAAATTATATTAAATAGAGTCCTTGTTTTCATTATATATAATCATTATCATTTATTCACCTATAATTTCTTTAATGGACTTCATAATTATTAGGGTATTGAATTAAATTTTAGTACAACTTTTCATCCTCAATCTGGTGGACAATCAGAGTGAACGATTCAGAATTTTGTGGATATATTTTGATCATGTTAAATGGATTATCATGAATTTGGGATTAAAATTTTAATTTTATTGGGTTTCCTTTATAATGACATTTTTCATTCTAGTATACATATTTTACTTTTCTGGCATTATATGCAAAGCAGTGTCAGAAACTGGCCTGTTGGGATGAAGTTGGGGAAAGAAAGTTATCATTTCTTGAATTATAAAAATAAATGGTTGAGAAGGTGAATATGATTCATTAAGGTGTGATAATAGATCAAAGTAGGTTGAAAAGTCATATAGATAATCATAGGAAATATGTTTCATTCGAGGTAGGTGATCATGTTTTTTTAAAGAATATCCATAGAAAATTCTTATACATATTGTTAAAAAGGGAAAGTAAAGTCTGACTTTCATTGGACCATATCAAATTATAGATAATATTATATTATTTTCTTATTGGTTTTCCTTTATTGTGAGTTTATCTCAAGTACATGATGTATTTCAGGTTTTACTCATAAAAAAATATGTGTTAAATGCATCTCATGTTTGAGCCCTGAAGAAGTTAAGTTGGAAGAAAATAGTTATTATGATGAACAAAAAATACATATTATCGACCATATATATAAAAAAATTTAGAATAAAATGATTTACCATGTTATGGTTTTTTATAAAAACTATATGATTGAACAAGAAACATGGAAATCGGAAAATATTATGCGGGAAGTATATCTCAACATGTTTAAAAAGTAAATAAAATTGAAATGGAAGAATTTCAAAGAAGGGGTAAGATTGTAACAACCCAGGTGAATTTAATAATAAATAAATTTTATTCCTTATGAATATTAATTAATTATATTTATATTTTTTTATTCACTATAATAATATTAATTACTTTTCCGATCAAAATGGAAAAAAATTTATTTAAACTAAATTTATTTTCATATATTACATGGTTTTATTAAAAATATTAATTTCAAAATTTTGGAAATTGAATTTGGGAAAATGAACTTAATTTTTTATATCATTAATTCATAATTATTAAACAGTTGTTTTTTTTTGTAATTTTCTAACAAAATTGTGTGGATTGTATAAAGTATTTCTTTTTATTGAAACTATATTTTTAATTAAAGATTATAAAGTCAATTTTTTCTTTAAAATGGTTTCAAAGTAATATTAGTTAATTTAGACTATTAATAAAAAAAATATTGTCTTTTGAATTAATTTTATGCTTGATTTTGATATAAAAAATGTATACTTAAAAGGTATTTTTTGGAAAATGGTTTTACATCATGTTTGTGGGATTAATTTTAAATTAAATTATTTTACTTATATGAATTGAATTTGATAAATTTTATTCCATTTTTTTAATTATAAGAATATGTATTGGTCAATAAGTTTAATATAATTTTTTCATATTAAATAGTAAAAATAGAAGAAAAAAATTGTTACCGTATATAAGGTTAAAATAGGTTTATCAGGGGTTAAACTAAAGTGATGAGGGTTAAAATGTACTAAAAAATCCTCTAATTCCAATTTTATATCCATATTTCATCAATATCATATCTCATATTTGGAAATAGTCTATTATGGAGCCACTCTACATTAGTAAGAACTTAATATATTTAATAATTTGAAAAATTCCATGTGTGTCATCTACCCCACTTATAAAAGGACACCACCTCCCCTATTATATCAATATTAAAGATCCATTTAGATTGTAAAATACCTAACAAACTACCTTTTTAGAAACCATCCCCACATCATAGATGTATTATTTTTTCAAAATATAACCATTATAAGGATTAAGGTGTTAGGAAAAGGTGGTTGTCTGAAGAATATGTGTAGATATTAAATTAATTATTTAGTTATATTTATTATTATCCATCTTTAAATATTCATTTTGTAGGTTTAGGGAACAGTAGAATTGTGCGATGGGAGGTAGAAGGGATTGATCTCCATTCCTGGGAACGTTCTTGGAGAAGGGAGCTCTCAAGTCTTGAGTGGATTCTCCCAAATTTTTGTGCACAGATAAGAAAAATGAAATGTATTAATGAGAAAATAAAATAATTGGGTTTTTATATTTCTAGGATTAAAATAAAATAATTTCCCAAGTTCCCTTAATTATTTATTTAATCCTAACAAAACCCCATGCCAAATAATAATAATAATAATATCATTATTTCTTGACAAGAGTATAACTTTCAAATTATAATTAAATATTATTTAATCAAATAATATTCAATATTCATTATGTTTCACTGGACCTAAAAACTCAGTCCATCATCCCTCCATAGTATTTATCAGACCTTCAATAATGACTATTTATTTATTAAATAAATATACCTACATTATTAACCAATAAATAAATAGATATTATATTTAATGAAGACCAAATAAATATTTATATATGATCAAGCATACATGAATAATTATTAAACCGCATATGGGGATAATTTTTATTCAACCTGTTAAATAATAAATAATAATATATATTATTTAACTTATATTCTAAATAAACTTAGTGTATGACCCTCTAGGTATCTTTCTCAATAGAATTAGGCAAGTAGCCTAAAGTCCAAGGTTAGAGTCTTGCAACATGCCAAGGCACCCACAGAGAAAGAAGCTAAGGTCGCAATGACATGTCACCTCATACGGATTCATACTATGTAATATAACTACTTTATCACAATATCTCAAATCAAGGAGGTTGCATGCCAGTTCCATAAACCTATATGATCGATTATCTCTTTCTTTAACATTATGGAAATAGAACATTTCTATATAAATCCATGGCCATGGATTTATTTAGGCTATATAATTTCCATCAAATGGCCTAAGATATTAACTTCTGTTAAAGAATATAAGGGATAAATTCTTTCTTGCATTATTCATTAATGAAATATTACTCATGATGCATACAACATATCCTACCTCTCCGTGATCATTTGTTATCATAGTATTCATTAATACATAAAAGTATGTGATTCATAATATTCATTAATAATAATCTTAAACTCTAAGGACCAATACACATCCACAGATAGGAATATCCCATGACATGTATAAATGGGGATTTCTTACAGGTAGGTCCCATTCTGATTATATCCTACTGAATATTACCAAGGTTGTACACCATGAGAAGGTTCTTTAAAGTCCTATGAGTCTCCACCCCTGATAGACTAAATCATGTGTGTCCCCCAAATGATATCATATGGATATAGGACATATATTCAAGAATAGTGTTGTAGCACTTTCGGGATCTCATCATAGCAGGGGACTGTTATGACCTTTTAGTGTGATATATACTTTTAAGACATTATCACATACTATGTCATATAGAAGAACACTCATGATATGACAAGTAGTTTATTAATATTAAAGACAATAAATACATTTTTATCATAAAGTACAAAGAAGTTGGTTATAAGTAACAAACTCCAACATACTCCCACTTTCACTAGAGCCAACTGCAAATAACCTTCAGTCTGCTTGCTCTCATAGAATACTCATGCTACAATAGGCCTTTTAGTCAAGGGTTCTACCATGTTCTCTTCCATGGGTACTCTTCTCACTAAAATTTCACCCCTTTGATAGAAATCCCTCAAGATGTGATAATTCTAGAGTATATGCTTTGTCCATTGGTGTGACATTTTCTCTTTTTCAAGAGACAACATTGTTGTATTGTCACAATACAATGTGACAACATCTTTACTATTAGGTACCACATCAAGACCCTGGACAAAGTTCTAAATCCAAATGGATTCCTTGGATGCATCAAAAGACACTATATACTCAGAATCCACTATATAATCAATGACAATTGGATTCTTTGAAATCTTCCAGCTCACAACACCTCTATTGAGACAGAAAACATATCCAGATTACAACTTTAAATCATTTGGGTCTTTCTAAAAACTAGAATCAGTATAACGCCTTATGACCAAATCCTAACCTACTTCATACACTAGGAATATATCCTTAGTTCTTATCAGATACTCAAGGAAAACCTTAACAGTAGCCTAATGTTTTTCTCCTAGAACTTCTTGATATCTTACTACCATGCTCAATGCATAGGAAAAATCAAGTCTAGTACATAACATGACATGCATGATTGATCTTATCACTGAAGTGTATGTGATCTTTCTCATTTCCTCTTTCTCCTATTATGACTGAGGAACCAATTTCTTATAAAGATGTAAACCATGTGACAATAAAACCAATACCCTCTTGGATTGTTCCAAACTAAATCTATTTAGTATCTAGTCAATATATTTACGTTGAATTAGTCCAAGAAACCTCTTGGAACTATCATGAATGATATTGATCCCTATAATATAGGTTGATTTACCTAAGTCCTTCATAGAGAATCACTTGTTTAACTGGTCTTTAACTTACTGTAAGATAGGTATGCCATTTCCAATAAGTAATATTTCATAAACATTAATACTAGGATAATGGTCGCATTCCCACTAAACCTGTTGTAAACACATGGCTTGTATTCATTATTAATGAAACCAAATTCTTTTATCGATTCATAGAATTTAATGTTCCATGACCTGGATGCTCGCTTCAGTCCATGAATGGATCTCTACATCTTGAAAATCTTTTTGGCATCACCTAGAGTCACAAATCCTTTTGGTTGTGTCATATGGACATCTTCATAATGGTTTTCCATTAACTAATATAGTTTTGACATCCAAATGCTAAATATTATATTCAAGGAAAGATTCTATGGCATGTTAAATTATGATGGATTTAAAAAGGGAAAGGGGTGAAAATCTTTCATCGTAGCCAATTGCTTGATGTTTTTAAAACCCATTATCCCATATCCTTATTATAAGAACCTAGTTTTTCACTGAGGTATGGATCCTTTAAATTTAGGTCTAATTCTTTAGTTCAGACCTAATATGAATGTCTAATGGGTTAGAAAAGTACTTAGGGGGTGTTTGAGGATTATTCAGAGCCCAAAACACATATTTTTGGGAAACTGGACATATTGCATGGTTGTCACATGGTTGGGGCACAGTTTTCCAAACTGTGAAGATGGTCTATTTTTTTCTAGAACCATATCACATGGTTGGCGCATGGCCATGCGGCATAACTGTGCAGGTGAACTTTCTTCCTAGGTACAAGTGAAAGGTTTATGCATTGTTTTTCAAATCGTGCACAAACTATTTTTCTGGGTAAAAAGTCTATTTCTCCCTTAATGATCTAATTAAGCCACATCTTCTTCCCTGATATGAGATCTAGTGATAGAACCTCCATTTTCTCTCAATTTATAGATTTTTTAAGACATAAGGTAGGGATCAAGAGATCTAATTTGTTCAGGATCTGATCGAGATTCCCTTAACCACATTGGATGTGAAACAGTAAGTACTTGATTCTCTTTAAGCCTTTCTCCTTCTCTCTTACTATTGACCTAGTTATTGAGGTGTGAGCATTTTTTCCTTTTTCTCATATCTACTCCATTCTAATCCAAGTCAAGGTCCAATACCAAAGGAGAAGAGTTGTACAAACCTAATGTGGGTGTTTGTAACTCATCCCTCATGTTCGTTGATTTTGGAATTGTCATGTGGGGCCCACAAATTTCATCAGGTGTCATTAATAGAATTTATATTACAAGCATATATTCATTATAACCATATAGTTATGCTCTTTCCAAATATGTGATTACTTGTTTGTGGTTATGCCCATAATGTTCAACACCCCATGTATGATGTTTTGACTGAATTTTCAGTTTTAGTGTTTTGACACTTTTAAGCCATTGTTCGGATGTGCTCAAGCTTGACCACACTAATGGTAGGCCACATTATCATAAATTCTTATTGTATCATGTAATTATGAATAGAAAGTACCATTTCACTTCCACTTTACCCACCTAAGGTAAGAGAATCAAATTGAAAATTAAATGTGAAGGGGAAATTTGAAAGTATACTAAGTATATTACTTGATTAGATTAAATTTGAATAATTAATAGGTTCCATGTTGGTAAAACCCCTTACAAAATTAATGGAAGGTAGAGGAAGGAACATTAATTATTGAATATTCCTTAAATGGAATTAATAAAGGTTTCATGCATCTTATCCTTGTCACATTAATGAAAGTAAAGGCTTGAAAAAAAATGGACTTATTGACTAATTATGACTTTATTAAATGGTTGCATAATACTTGAACTTATCACACTAATGAAAGTCAAGGCTTGAACCAAATGAAATATTACATGACTTCATTATCAAATAGGAAAGTCCCAACTCAAGCTCGCCTTGGATTCTTATAAGGGAATTTCTTGAGCACTCGGGAACCCCATTACGATTCAAGGATATGAATTACTTAGATTAAGACCCACCTAGATCCTGATCCTTATCTATTAATAGGATGCCTAGTATGACACTATAGGATCCCTTCAATATTATTACAGGATGCCTTGTATATACTCCTTGGATCAAGCATTGATTAGTAGGTTCCATGGTTACAACCCATAGGGACCTGTCTCTATTTAGCCATGTCTTACCTTGGATGATCACCTTGGATTCGGTAGGCATATTATTATAGAATTCTTTGGAATATTCTCCTTAGATTACACTCTTACTCTTATCCAGGCTATAGTTATTACTGAGTTGGCAACCCTTGAGGTCTAATTTCCCTTGGTTATTAACTTGTAACTTCATTATTAAATGTAATTATCAGTTTCCTTGTAATAACTTGGAACCATAACTATTGTTAACATGTGACTTATTTATAAACTATTAATAATAAAGTAATGGATTGGTTATGTTTAGATTCCAACTGAGGCCTGAAGTAGGTACTTGGGTATTTAGTTACATTACACTACTTACCTTACACATGCATGATTGCACATTGTTACATTTCCATTAAACATGCTAGATGTTATAGAAATCAATGGTGGTGGCCCAGTGACATATATATCACACCCTATCTAGGAACCGTTTGGTACTCGAAGTAGATTACATGAATTCAGGTGTTTATAAAGGGAAGCATATGGCTTCGAACACTTGATTGCTTACTGTTTAGGATAGATCTTGATATCAGATGACTGAGTCAAATCTTAGGATACATGGGATAGTATTTTGATTTACTTTATACTTTTTTGGAACATGTTAAGCATTTTGTCTTGTATCCATGTTTTCTAATTTTCTGTACACATGACATATCATCATCAGTTGTATTCATGTATATTATTCCAATTATTTCAGTTATTGTTCATGTTGTCTCTATTTTATGTTGTGCCTTCTGTTTACTTGTATTTCTTTCTCTATTTACCTATTTTTATATTTATTTGTTGTTCTAAACTTTTTTAATGAGGGAAAAGTCTCCCCACGAACACACACTATGATTTCACTGCTAGTCATTAGCCTCTGGCATTTGGGGAAATGCACTAGAGGCCATGTGGCCCACTAAGCTGAGGCACCTATTAAGTGGTATCTAGGTTTGGGACATCACAAAGTGGTATCATAGGTAGGTTTAGGTTATACTATCTTCTGTGATTCATCATACATCATCCTAGGAGTAGTTATGATATAGGAAGATAGAGTCATTGCATATGAATATCGGTATTTGAGGCCTCAAGAGAGAAATTACGAAACATGCAACCTTGAGAAAGTAGTAGTTATCTATGCCGTATGTTGGTGGAGAAACTATCTATTAGGTGAACACTTTTTGGTGTACACAGACAACAAGAGCCTCAAATATACCTTTTCCCAATGCGACATGAACCTTAGATAGGGAAGATGGGTTGAATATATACAATCCTTTGATTTTGAGATTTCTTATACACCTGGGAAGGGAAATGTGGTTGCAGATGCACTGTGTTGGAAAACTCAGGCAAAAGAAATACAGGAATCTAGTGATGAATGGAAGTTAATGTCCCTCTTATATAAGTTGCACATATAGTTTCATGATATTCAGAATTAAAATTATATCTCATCTTTGACAGTTACCTATTCCCTCCTTAACAAGGTGAATAGGAGATAATTTTTAGATCCTAATGGATTGGTACTCTGTGAGAGTATATAAGTAGATAACCCACCTCCATATTTTTCTGTAGATAGAGATGGTATCCTACGTATCCATGTACATGTCTGGGTCCTTACAGATATGATATAAGAGTTGATAAAATAGTCCCAAACCTCTCATTAGTTAGTTCAGCTAGTCATCTCTAAGATGTATCAAGACATGTGATGCTAGTATTGGTGGCCTGGGATGAAATGTCTGATAGTAGGATTTATCACTAGGTGTTCCACCTGTCAGCATGTGTAGGTGGAGGACCAGAGACCTATATGCTTTCTACATATACTTCCAATCCCAGAATGAAAATTGGAAGATGTTTCTATGGAATTTTTAGTTGGTTTAACTATGTTTACTATAGGTAGCGACAATTTATGGGTTTTCATTGACATACTGATGAAAGTATCCCACTTAATTTTTATTCAAGAGACTTTCTTAATTGATGAGATGGGAAAAATGAATTTCTGTGAAATCATATGACTACACAGGGTCCCTCATAGTATCATCTTATATAGGGATGCTCATTTCAAATCACAGTTATGTCAGGGACTGCAGAAGGCTATTGGAACACAGGTGATTCTAAGAACATCTTTTCACCCTCAGACCGATGGACAATCAGAATGGACAATACAGGTTCTAGAGGATATGCTTCAAGAATTTTTCCTCTATTTCGGTGGTTCTTGGGAAAAGCATATCCCTCGTTTTGAATTCACATATAATAACATCTTCCATGAGGCAATTCAGATGAATCATTTTGAGGCCTTATATGTCAGGTCGTTACGTTCACCCTTGTACTGGCTAAAGGTGGGTGAGGTAGACCTACTAGGTCCTCATCTCATTTAGGAGACTTTGGAGCATGTTCAGCTAATCAAAAAGCATATGACTACTACTTAGTTTAAGGAGAAATATTATTCTAATCATCTTCGATGACCCCTAGAGTTTGAGGTTAGGTATTGTGTTTGCCTTTGAGTATCACCCAGGCTTGGGCATAGATGGTTAAAGAAACAATGAAATTTATCACCACATTATGTAGGTCTGTTTGAGATCCTAGAGAGAGTCAGGCTGGTAGCCGATCGGTTTCTACTAACTTAGAGGTACTATGTCTTTCACAACATCTTCCATGTTTAGTAGCTTCGATAATATCATGTCAACTTGTATCATACCTTTTATCTTGAGGAAGTTGATTTAGATGTTGATTCTACCTTTGAGGAGTATCCAATACACATCATTCACAGGAGCATGAAGGATCTCTGAGGAAGGTATGTCCCTCTAGTATAGGTGTTATGGAAGCATGGCTGCATTCAAGATGATACTTGGTAGTGGGAGGCCGACATACATGCTCAGTGCCCAGAATTGTTCTCAGATACTATTTCTACACCCTTGTACGGTGAACTCAGGGATGAGTTCTTTTAAGGGGGGAAGACTATAAGAACCCAGTTTTTCACTCAGTTATGAATCCTTTAAATTTTAGTCTAATTCTTTATTTTCGACCTAATATAGATATTCAATTGGTTAAAAAAGGTATTAGGGTCTTTCAAGACTTGTTCGGATCCCAGATTATATCTTTTTGGGAAATTGGCCATATCACATGACTGGTGCACGATTGGTACACGGTTGGCACATGGTTTTCCTATCCATGTGGATGGACTATTTTTAGGCAAAACCATATCACATGGTTGTCACACGATCGTGTGGCCAAACTATGAAGGTTCCCTTTCTTCCCAGGTAACTATGCATGGTTTTCGCATGGTTTTTCAAACCATGCAGACAAACCACACACAATATATTTTTCTAGGTAAAATGTCTATTTTTTACTTAATGGTATAATTAACCCACCTCTTATTCCCTATTATGATATCCAGTGGGAGAACATCCATTTTCTCTAAATTTGGATAGTTTTGAAGACCTAAGGTAGGGATCAAGAGATCTCCTTCATCCGGGATCCGATCGAGCTTTCATTCATCATGTTGGATGCACAACAGTAAGTACACGATTCTATTTAAGCCTTTATCCTTCTCTCTTTCTCTCGACCTAGTTATCAAGGTGTTAGAATTTTTCCCTTTTTCTCAGATCTACTCCATTATAAGACAAATAAAGGGCTGATACTGGAGGAGGAGAGCCTTACAAACATAAGGTGGGTGATCTATAACTCATCCCTCTAGTTCATTGATTTTTTAATCGTTTTGTGAGGCCCACCAATTTCATCAGGTGATGTTAATAGAATTTACATGCCACACATATATTCATTAGAACCGTATGGTTATTCTCTTTAAAAATATGTGATTAATTGTTGGTGGTTATGTCCACAACTCTCAATATCCCATGTAGGATGTTTTGACGTAATTTTCATTTTTAGTGTTTTGACACTTTTGAGCCATTGTTTGGATGTTCTCAAGATTGACCACACTAATTCTAGGCCTCCTTATCATAAATGTTTGTTGTATCATGAAATGGTGAATAGAAAGTACCATGTCACTACCACTTGTCCCGTCTAAGGTAAGTGCGTCAAATTGATAATTAAATGTGAAGTGGAAATTGGAAATTATACTAAGTATATGACTTGACTGGATTAAATTTGATTGATTAATAGGTTGAATGTTTGTAGCACCCCTTACCAGATTAATGGAAGGTAGAGGAATGAAACTTAATTATTTAATATGCCTTAAATGGAATTAATAAAGGTTTCATGCCTCTTGGCCTTGTCACACTAATGAAAGGCAAGGCTTGAACCAAATGGACTTATTGACAAATTATGACTTGATTAAAAGGTTGAATGCTACTTGGCCTTATCACACTAATGAAAGGCAAGGCTTCAACCAAATGAAATATTACAAGAATTAATTATCAAATAGAAATTTCCTAACTCGAACTCACCTTGGATTCTTATTGGGGAATGCATTGAGCACTTGGGAATCCTATTCCGATTCAAGGATATGTCTTGCTTAGGTTGAGACCCACCTAGTTACCGATACTTGTCTATTGTTTTGATGACCGGTATGACACATTATAAGCACTTCAATATTATTATAGGAATTCTTGGATACACTCCTTAGATCAAGCATTGAAAACTAGGTTCCATGGTTATATCCCATAGGGCCCTATCTTTGTTTATCCACATCTTACCTTGGAAGTTCACCTTGGATTCAGTAGGAATAATATTATGGAATGCCTTGGAATATTCTCCTTGTATTACACTCTTACCCATAGCTAGGCTATAGTTATTACTAAGTTGGAAACCCTTGAGGACTATATTTCCTTGGTTGCTACCTTGGAACTCCATTATTAAATGTTATTAAAGGTTGCATTATCATAACTGGGAACCTTTACTATTGTTAACATGTGACTTATTTATATACTGTCAATAATCAATTAATGGACCGGTTATGTTCAGATGCTAGTTGAGGGATGAATCAAGTACTTGGGAATTTATTTACATTGCACTACTTACTTTATATATGCATTCTTTCACATTGTTACATTTTCATTACATGGGCCGGATGTTATAGACACCATTGGTGTTGGCCCACTGTGATTTATCTCAAACCCTCTTCGGGTTCTATTTGGTACCCGGAGTATATTACATGAATGAGGGTGTTGATAAAGGGAAGCATACGACTTCGAACACTTGATTGATTGTTGTTTAGGATGGAGCTTAATATTAGATGAATGAGCCAGATCTCGGGATGCTTCGGATGGTCTTTTGATTTACTTTATACTTTTTTGTAACATGGTATGTATGTTGTCTTGTATCCATGTTTTCCAGTTTTCTAGATACATGACATATCATCATCAGTTGTATCTCTGTATGTTATTCCAATTATTTCAGTTATTATTATTGTGGTCTCTATTTTCCACTGATCCTTCTGTTTACTTGTATTACTTCCACTATTTACCTATATTTATATTTATATGTTGCACTAACCTTTTCTAATGAGGGAATAGTCTCCCCACAGGCACACCCTAGTCCCTCACTGCTAGTCAGCAACCTCTTGTATTTGGGGAGATACACTTGAGGCCATGTGGCCCACTGGACTCGGGGCACCTATTAACTTGAATTTGGGTCTGGTACATCACACTTTCTATATAGGTACTTACTTTACCTTCCATTTCCATTTTCCTCTTGAATACCCATTTTCATCAAACAGGCTTTACATCAATTGGTGCGTCGACCATAACCCAAACTTGGTTCTGATACATGGAATCTATTTCATAATTCATGTCTTCTTTCCATATTTTAGCTTCTAAGCTCTATAATTACATCTTTTATGACAGAGGTTCATCATTTTCAACCCATAATGATTAACCATCCTCTGTGACCAGAAACACAGATCTCTTTAGTTCTCTTACCTATCTTACATGCCTACGTAGTACATGTGTTTCAGGAACTACTTATTCCATGGGGACCTTTGGAATCTATTCTTATACTAACTCTTGTGTATCTTGAGCATCAACTTCATTGAAGTCAATATTTCTCCCACTATATTTTTTGAGGATATGCTCCCTCTCAAGAAATATGGCTTGTCTGGTGATAGTAACTTTCTTATCTTTGGGGTTGTATAGGTATTATCCCATTATTTCTATGTGATAACCTATAAAGACACACCTCATTCCTTGGGGTGCTAGTTTGTTTCCTGAGAAATCCTTAACAAATGCCTCATAACACCATACATGTTTATGCAATAAAATGGGTTTCTTTCCACTCAATAGCTCAAAGGGAATTTCATTCTCTACTTTAGTTGGTACTTGATTTAATGTGTATGTCGTAATTTGTAATGAATATCCCAAAAAGGATATTGAAAAATCTGCATGGATCATCATCAACCTTACCATGTCCAACAAGGTATAGTTCCTCTTTTCACTGACACCATTCCACTATGGTATATATGGTGGAGCAAGTTGATATAGAATACCAAACTCTTGTTGAAGGCAGATGAACTCTTGGTTAAGATATCCATCACCTTGATCTGATCAAAGCTTTATTACGTTCTTAAAAAGATGATTCTATACTTTATTCTTGAATTCCTTGAATTTATCAAAGGATTCAGATTTAAACCTCATCAAGTAGATATAGCCATATCCACTCAAGTCATCAATAAAATTTTTTAAGTAAGAATATCCACCTCTATATTCTACTAAAAAACGTCCAAACACATCAATGTGTATCAATCCTAGAAGTTTTGTGGCCCTTTCACCTTGCCCACTGAATGGTGGTTTGGTCAGTTTTTCTTATAAAAAAACATGACATCTATCAATTTGTTTTATCTGAGAAGAGTCTAAATAAACATCTTGACATACCTTTGTCAAACACTTCTTGTTTACATGACTAAGATGGTGATTCCATATCTGGGTGCTATATGAGTCATGTTAAAATGATTAATTATTGATTTCCAACACTTATTTTTTGTAATTTAATACATAAAGACTGTTATTTAAGTGCACCATACCATAACATATGTTGTCCTTATAAAAGAAAAAACTTTCACATAGAAATTTAAAAATAAACCCTTCTATATATAAACACACAATAGAAATTATGCTCTTGGTAACTATAGGTACATAATACCAATATCTTAAAACCAAAATCACTCCCACTGGAAATGAAAGGTGGTAGCCACCAATGGCTAGAGTAGCCACCCTCGCACCATTGGAAGCTCACAGATCCACCTCTCCTCTGGAATTATTTTGGAATCTACTTGGTTTCTATATTTAGATACATATGTGAGAACCAAAAGCTATATATAATACCTAATGTGTGGAAATGGAAAGATTACACTTGATAATGAATTCACCTTTAGCTTCCCCTTGCTTTTGGGTGTAGTACCTCTTCCAGTGGCCTGGCTTGCCACATGAAAACCAAACTGCTTCCTTCTTCTTTCCCTGCCTATGGGTCTTCTTCTTCATTATATGATAGTGCTCGGAATCTTTAGACATTTTATAAATCTTGGTTCCCTTTTCCTTGTACTTATTTTCTTATTCACCATAAGGATCATGGGTTTATCATGCCTCATATTCTTATCCACTTGGATAATTAAAGTAAGAAGTTTAGAAAGACTCTTATCATTATTGATCATATTGTAATTAACAATGCAGTTGGATAAGGTCTAGGGAAGTGATGAAAGTATGATATCTATATGGAACTCATCATAGAATTTAATCCCTAAGATGTTCAGGTGACCAATTTAGCCAATAAGTTTGAAAACATGAGACCTAGCTAGTAAATACTCTTCAAGATTAGTTTTGAATAAAGCATTGAAGATATCATACCTCTCTTTTCTTTCCTTATCTTAATAAAGATCCCAAAGGTGATACATCATGATATAGGAATCCATATCCTCATATTGATTTAAAAGCTTATTGGACATGGATGACAGCATAAATCACTAAATATTTGTAGCATCTTTTAGATGATTCTCATAAAGAGATAGTTCTTCATCACTTGCCTCATTTTCAAGTCTAACTATTAAAGGTTCTTCCTTTACATATAATTTCATTTCATGGTGAATGATGACACATAGACACCTTTGAAACTCTTGGAAATTTTTTCCTATGAGAAGGTTTTCCTTATCAAGTATGGATCATAATTTTTTTTTTTTGATGTCATTTTATTGTTGTTTGTACAAAATAAGATAAGAAACATTTTAGTAATTTATCTGATAAAATTTAGAAAAATAAATTATATTTATTAGTCTCCCATTATTTTATCAAAACCCAATAGCCCTCACCACTGGCTTCTTAAAATTATATTACTTGGATATTCTAGTGGAAAGGATCCATATTCCCATTCTCAGTACCCCAACTTTGGTTGGTTGAGAAACTCGAATGGTTTTAGATATGAATTCAAAAATACAACTGTATTAACTCATAGTTCCTTGTTCTGTTGAGTGGACTCCTCGATCCTAAAATCATTAATTTTAGATTCCCTCAACCTTTGCCTCTTAGTTACACCAAGTCCTTCTTTTCTATTCAACCCAAGATTTGAATGAATTTAAGTTAACCCAAAACCTCATGTTTGAATTCTATGATAATTTAAAGCACCCAAACTTTGGATAAGTTGGATTAATTAAGTGATTAACCATGTATTAGATAATATTTACGCATAAGATGGTTTATTTTAGTTCTATCTTGAATTCTTGTAAATTCACTAATTGTGTGATCGTGACAAGATATACATAATGAAAAAACAATGAAACTGATAGAAATAAAATAATTAAGTGATATGATTGTGATCTCTTACTTGTGGTTAGTTTATCTAGCAGTTGATAAACTAACTATTGACCAAGGGGGAAAACACCTTCAACCAATTATGGTTCATGTTACCACTTTCCACATGTCCATCTGAGACACGTGCCTAGGGACTCGACGTGTAATTTATTCCTCGAAAAATTTAGAGTACACAGCATGTCCAATAGGCCACATTCCATGTAAACTACGAGTTACATGGTCACCAATCAGGTAGGTCGTGTATGGAATACATGGCCCATCTTTGACTTGAAGGGACTACAAGTTGTGTTCGTTGTCTACACAGCGTGTAGTCCGGCTGACTGTGAACCATTAAATTCTAGTAAACACGTGGTGAATTAAGTGTGTAATTAATGTAACAATCAATTCATAATGATGAATTTATTTCTAAATCAATTCTGATGCATTGAATGTGACTACATAGTGTGTAATTTTGGTTACACGACCAGTAGTCTGTTGTTGTCCAGCCAAAAACCTAGGCACCTCTATATGTGTTCCTCGCTTTTATTTTAGTCATAAAATTAAATGTATCGATTATATCTATGAGAAACTAAGTTGGAATAAATAGATATTACAATTAGGATTAAAATAATGATTAAACTTGAATTGAAAAAACTAAATTAAAATTTGTAAATAACCAATGATCTCGAATAATTAGAAATAATTATATGACCCCTCTGATACCACTTGTAGGTTCAGAGTGTAGTGGAAGCGTGTGATGGGAAGTGCCCAAATTTTATTTTTCCATAATTTATGATCAATCCCAGATATATATGATGATGAATTCTGTGATCCACAAAATTGAGTCAAAGAAATAGATAGTGAATAATTATGCTAAAACCAAGAAAGAGGATCATCATATTTTATTTATAATTAATTTAATTAAATAAATAATTACATTTTTTGAAATTATTTCTTCATAGATTAATCTCATGATAGATCTATGGTCCATTATTATCATGTTGTAGAAACCAAGTGTAGATTTACTCTAGCGGTGATCTGCATGTGTTCCTTGACTCTCTAAATTTGGTTGAGGAATCCTCAGGTGCTAGAATGGTAGATCCTTGCACTTGAATCGTATTACTTAGATCGCTTTGAAAACCACTTCCAAAGTATCCTCCTTGATCCAATGGAGTGGATTTATCTACATTCATGGGAGCGTTCTAGGAGAGGGAAGCTCTTGAGGCTTGAGAGATTCTCTAAATCTATTGTGCACAACCAAGACAAATGAATTTAATTAATGAGAAAATAACATATCTGGGATTATATATTACTAGGGTTAAAATGAAATAATTTCACAAGTTACCTTAATTATTTATTTAATCCTAGTAAATCCCCATGTCAAATAATAATAATAATATCAATATTTCTAGAAATGTGCTTAACTTGAAAATTAGAATTAGTTATTATTTAATAAAATAATATTCAGTATTTATTATTTCTCACCAAACATAAAAACATGGTCTTACGTTCCTCCATAATACTTATCAGACTTTGGAAAATGACTATTTATTTATTAAATAAATATCACTTCATTATTCAAAAATAAATAAATAAATATTATAAATACTAAACTGTAAATAAATATTTATGTGCGATCAAGCATACATGAATAATTATTAAACCGCATACGGGAATAATATTTATTCTAACTATTAAATAAATAATAATAATATATATTATTTAATTGAGATTATGGATACACTAAGTGTGTAACCCTCTAGGCCTCCTTATTAGTGGCATTAGGTGAAGTGGCCTAAAGTCCTAGGTTAGAGTCTAGCAACACGCCAAGGAACCCATAGAGAAAGAAGTTAATACTATAATAATATGTCACCTCATACAGATGATTACTATGTAATATAATCTCTTTATCACAATATCTCAAATCAAATAGGTTTCATGTCATTTCTATCAACCTATATGCTTGACTACCACTTTTATTGAATTTCTAGAAATAGAACTTTCTTATAGAACACCATGTCCAGGGATTTATTTAGGCTATATCATTTCCATAAAAGGGCCAGAGATATTAACTTCCATTAAAGAAAAAAATGGATAAATCCTTTCTCGTATTATTCATTAATGATATATTACTCATTATACACCCAACGTATCCTACCTCACCATGAACATCTATCGTCACAGTTTTCATCAATGCATAAAAGTATGTGACTCATAATATTCATTAATAATAATCTTAAACTCTAAGGACCAATACATACATCTGCAGATAGGAACATCCAATGACACATATAAATGTGTATTTCCTACTAAAGGGTCATGTTCTTATAATATCCTAAAGGATATTACCTAGGGAGTACACCATGATAAGGTGACTCAAAGTCCAATGATTCTCCACCCTAGACAGCCTATATCATTTGTATCTCTCAGATGATATAATATGTATATAGAAAATATATTCAAGAATATTTCCAAAGCACTTCTGGGTTCTTATCATAGCAAGGAACTAATATGAACTTTTAGTGTGATAGATACTCTTAGTAAATTATCCCATACTTTGTCACGTAGAAAAACAATCATAATGTGATAAGTAGTTTTTTAATATTAAAAATAATGAATACATGTTTATCATAAAGTATAAAGAATTTGGTTCTAGGGAAACAAGTCCAACACATATAACCATTATGATATAATAGCATAATTATCTCCCATATAATAATATGTTAATATTTTTATATCATAAATTTAATCCATCTCCTTATTTTTCTAATTGGTAACAAAACCATCGTTCATGTATACGGAGGACTACCACCTCACGGACCGATGTAATTCGTTTTTCCTCAATAAATATCATGGATGGTTATAATTATGAATGAAAAGTATATATTTATGATATTCATGAAATAATTATAATTATTTAAAGATAATATATCATCTATTTTCTTACCATTCCATCTGTTGAAAAATGATAACATTGTTCATGCATACATGTGGATTACAACCACCACAAAGTGATATGATTAATTTTTCATCACCACCTCACATGGATGGTATATATAAGTATATTTAAAAATATAATATGTTATTTATGGTATAATAACAATTATTTAAAGATAAAATGATACCTATCATCCTTCTTTTATGTTCATTGAAAAATGGAAATGTTACGCATGTGTACATACATCCTACCATCTCCATGATTATAACATAATTAATTATTCATGAAAATATTACATTGTTGGTATTGATAGTATAATTAGTATATAAAAATGCTAATTATTTCATGATTATTATTCGGAGTATCATGGAATAATGACCTCTACATACTAAATTTATTTTGAAATTATGAACTGAACATCCTCAAAACACCTGACGTGGAATTAACCGATTAAATAATTAAATATTTCATTTAAATACATAAAATATGTGGTTTAATAATAAGGTATTAAACCTAGAAAATAATATTAAGAAATTAAATAATTAGTTAAATTTTACTGTATATATGATAATGAATGTACATGATAATTAAGAATCAAGGTAAGTGACACTTTACCATAAAAACCTCATTCTAAATACTTTAAATATTTATTTTTTAAATATATTTCTTCTATATCCATATACATAAAACTATTTATAGAAGTATTTATATGGAAATAAATGAATTGTAAAGTAAATTTTATGCCTCTTTTGACTTTCTTTTAATTTTTTAAATATGTAATATTTTTAATTATTTTATGATGAATATTATGATAACAAGGAAAAAAGGAATGTTCTATTTTCTCATATACAGTATCAATAGTTATTCCAGCTACTGAAATTGTTATTTAAAATTTTCCTTCCTTTATAAGATTCCATTTCTTTTTAAAATAACTCCCCTCCTTCCCTTTGTTCTAGTTATTATCAAAAAAATACTCTAAGTGGAATTTATATTTTGATATCCATAAATGTTTTTCTTATGGGTGCAAAGAATAATTTGTTTGACTATAATGATTAAAATTAAATCATTCATCTGTTATGATTTGGTTATGGTACTTGGGAATTTTTTTTAATGATGGGTGAGACTGATATAGATCATCATGATGGGTGATCTTTATATATCTCATGATGAAGGGTGACCCCTATATAACTCTTTGATTAATTGGTTAAAGGGAAGGACTTAACCAGTTACAAGTTTCTCCAATAAATTATTTGAATTTACCAACTAGGTTATTACTTTTGTAAGATTGGTTTTAAGGGTGATATGAAAATGATGTCCCATGTTACCTGCTTGAATTATCTATGATTTTATGGGTTTTTATGAAAATAAAATGATTTAACAAGGTAAGATAATGATATTAAGTTTAAATAAATTGTTTATACTAATTTTTAAGGGTGAAATGTATAACTTTGTGATAAAGTTTTCATGAGTTTTTTATGATTGAAATGTAAATTTTATGAGTTTTATTTTTTCTTCAAATTTTATTATGAAAACTATTATGAAAATATTTGGGTAGTGAACTTTATTTCTTCGGTAATAAATGTTAATTTTATTTCAAATTCAATTATGAAAAAATAAAATTATAATAATATGTTTTCATGGAATAACGGGTTTCTATATTTATTTTTATATGTCCCTTATTGAGCAATTTTTACACATACCACATTTTCAAATGTTTTTCACAGAATATTATGGATTTCTAGGGACATGTATGATGTTAATATGAAAATTGTGAATATTTTTAATGAAAAGAAAAAAAAATTATCTTAAAAGAAATTTATTGTGGTAAAAATGAATACTGAGTGGAAGTGTAAATTTTGTGATGTAATATTTTATTATTTAAGGGTGATAAATTAATTATCCAAAACTATAAACTTAAAATTTCTTTTAGAATGTAACAAAATGAATTATTTCTTAAAGATTCAATTTATATATTTTTTAAGTCCAATTCCTTATATAAATTATATTTTTTCCATTTGATCATTCACTCAACATTTATGGATGATGTAATAGCTAGATGACTTTTAAGAGAGAGTTGGATTCCCATCCCTATATTATGTGATAGTTATAATGTAATAAAGATAATTTATAGTTTTTTCATGAACTCTTATGAAATATATATAGAGGTTAATTATCACTTTTTCAAGATAAAGGTTGATGATGATATTTTACATTTGGATATTTTGTCTATTGATCATCAAGTTGCAAAAATACTCACTAAATTACTCTAAAATCCAAAATATGAAAATAATATGACAATATTTGGTGTAAAACCTATGATTTTATCCCATTATTTTTTAGGCAACCACACCCCCCCCCCAATATAGTATTTTGGTTTTATCCATTTTATTTTCTTATGGGAGTTTTTGATATGGGGAATATAGCTATAGTGTAGGTTTAATGATTTGTGGACTACTTAATATCCATTAATTTTTGTTCATAAAGAATTGTTTAATGAGAAATATAATTTTTTGAATGAAATTTATGCTATAAGTATGAATTTCTTTATTTATCATAAAATTAGGGGATTAAATGTATATTGTAGTAGGATTATTCTTTTAGACATTTACTAAAGTTAGAGGGAGATATGGGTATTTAGTATGTTCTTTTTATAATGATACTATATAATAAATACAATGGGGGAGAATATTAGATCACATGAATTATTGATGATGGATTTAAAGTAAATCTTTTATTAAGATGAAATTATTTTTTTGTTCATAATGAATTGGAAATTTTCTTATTGTGATTAAGAAATATAAATAATAATGTGAGCATATTATGTATATTTAAGAGAACAGATCACTATACATGTTATAGTGGTTCCTAGGGAATCACATGAAATGCAGGAAATGAAATTAATCATATGTTAGTAGGGAAATAATATATTGAAGGATTGGTTACCACATGTGCATATCTGGAATAAAAAATGGATCATATTATTGACTACACAACGGTCCTTACATAATTCATGAAGCATTAGGAATTGATATTTTGTTTCAAAATTCAAGTGGATTTGAAACCAGAATTGATTCACATGGTGAAAGGAAATAACCAAAATTATAGATGATGTTATATTTCTATAAATAAATAAAGTAAATAATTAATCAACTACAAACTCTATTAAAACATATAATGCAACATTTTTATTTATAATTTATCTTATTACAGATCATGTTATGTGAATAATTAAAAAAAATCATATAGGTATTTTATTAACATCATTTACATCCTTTTCATAATTATTTAATGAAATACACTAGTTTTATAACTAGTTGCTTCAAAATTGATAAAAAAATATATGAAATATGTTTTCTTAGTGATTGGGTACTTAAATAGTGAAAACATATTTTTGGATGTAATATCAATTAAGGGAATAACATAGAATTAGGATTTTTTCTAACATTTCACACATTTTTATATCTATTAGTATGATAGATTTATCTCTAAATAATGAGATGAATATAGGGCTTGTGCTTGAAATGGTAAATGTTATTATTGAATCTCAATTATTCTTAAATATGGTGATAAGGTTGGCCACATGTTTTATTATGGTGAGTTCTATGGGAATACTTTTTATCACTCCATATTTCATGTAACATCTAGGATAATTAAAGGCATGCGTTATAACATATAAAGAAGTTTATGTGTCAAATTCTTATATAACCTCCATGAATCATCCATGGGTATAAGAAAAAATGTTTTTATATGTAAAAATAAAGGATTCCTATATTTTTTAGATGAGATTACAAAAAGGTTGTAGTTTTCCCTCTTAAAAATAAATTAGAGATCACTGGTGCAACATCACCCAACCAAGTTCTCCAACACATGATCGAGTTAGGTTGGATACATGACCTCAAGTGTTCCTATTCATACACCAATGGTTATCGACTAGTAGTGATGGTCAAAATAATATATCATGGATATTATACCCTATAGTGTATATTTGACATATCAGTGGAATAAAATAAATAGGTTCCAAAAATTAGGGGAATCAATATAAAAATCATCAAATGACCAAAGTATAAATAAAGGACAAATAAACAAACAAAATAATAATAAACTATGTAATATTAGGATGAAATGAATCTAAATTACATTTTTTATGTCATATGGACAAAACTGGAAAGAATAAAGACTTCATTCACTATTCTTGAATCCCATGTTGGTCCCATATCCAAACTCTAACTCATCCAGAAATCAATCAATCAATCAACAAGGTATATTACCCTTGTATATAACTATATCCATGAAGTCTTTACAGGTAACAAATGCTGACCACTATAGGGTGTGAGTATAATTCAGTAGGCTACCACAAACAGTGTCTAAAAAATAAATTCTATGTAGATGTAGTGTAAACAATAAAGTGATAAATACAGTATTACTATAGTAAATTGCACATAAATACATCCACTAAATTCTGAGCTCCGAGTTGACACTCAGGTTCATACCTAACATGATTTGGAACCAATTTGATTGTCTTTAATAATGTCATGGAACCAAACCAACCATATATATAAACCCTCCCATGGAAGAGTACACAAAATAAAGTATAGGAGAACCAGTAAGATCCCTTTATATAATCATTTATGCATCATCGGGTACAACCCTTTATATAATAATTCCTTCACAATTGGGTACAATTCCTTTATATAATAATTTTATCTTAACTTTGTGCAATATTTTTATATAGTAATTTAAGCATAACTAGGTGTAATCCCTTTATATGATAATTTCATCATAACCAGACACAATCCCTTTATATAATCATTTCATCATAACTAATAACGAATCATAACACATGTTATCACATGCCCTTATGGTTAGTTCATTTAATTACCATTTATCTATCCATTCACACTTCATAAGAATGGTATCCCAATTATGATAATATATACATAAAATCTCATTCTATTTATCATTTAACCCCCCCCCCCAAAGGTTTTTAGCATGATAATTTATCAATTTTAGTCCATGTGATCCCATAGTAATCAATCACACCAAAAAAATCACAAGTTATTCCAATTAATAACCTTAAGGAAACAATCAACAAATTCCAAAATGCCATAGGTCTTAAAGGTTGGAAATTTTATCAGGTGTATTAATGTTTCAATATAAATTCCAATAGACTTTATGGGATACAATGTGAGGTATAAACATGTGTAACTCATCAAATATAGAATTATTTTATTACATTGATGAGTTTATAGTGTGTTGGTGAGATCAAAATTATTACAAATAGTAGGAAAATTGAAGTATACATTTATTGAATTGTTCTGGACCACCCAACTCAAAATTGGAGAATATGATATCAAACTCTCAATATCTAAGGTAGAATTTGATTCTCCATTCCTTCCCATTGCACAAATTAGTAAAATATCACACATCGAGGGATCCTAAAACTAGTTTCAAACAAATGTGTTATGTGTTCTAGAGAAATTAAATGTGGATTGAATTCAGGGGGGTCTAACCAAATTACCTATAGTTTATCTCTAATTTAAATAGGACCACATATCTATTTCAAGGAAGAGGGAAAACTTCTAGGGAAAGGGGGATCTCCATGGAGAAAGGAATCGGTTGTGGTGTGGAGGTGTTCTAGAAACCAACACCATGGTGTAGAATAGTGTAACTATTGTGTATAAAGAGCCAACATAGTGTAGTTCTAGTCACCATGATGAAAAGGTGCATTGGGAGGAACCACCATGGCATAGTTCTTGGAACAACAGTTTAGACTACACAAGTAAGTGAGGTAAATTGAGGACTATGGTGTGGTATCATCCCTAGAGTGACCCAAGCTCTAGTTCTGAATGAAGTTGAGGAATTTGGGTCCTTTTATTGGATAATATGATGGTAAAATTCATGATAAACCCCTTGTTAAATCCCTAATTGAATTCCACTACTAAAAACTGAAACTATTTTCTTGAATTCAAATCATAATAGCATATTAATGGTATTTACTCATGAAGATAAAATAACCATCCATCCATCTATAAATGATGTAGAGAATCACCTATTATATGGTATATTCTACCATGGTGCAGACTCTTTAGTATAGACATCTACAGAGATGTATAGAGATGAAAACCACCCCTTTTTTAGATTTATTATGGTGTAGCTTGTGATTCTATAATGTGTCCTTTAAGTATATAGAACCATTGTGGTGTGGAAACAAACTCTATGGTGCGACCATATCTCAATGGTCACACTGCAGACCGACCATATAGTCCATGTAATAGTGCCCCTATTGTTTATGAAAGCTTACAAAAAAATCATTTTAATCCTCTTAAGATTCCCCAATACCTTAGGCCTTTATAAAAATATAACTAAACTTATGAACAAGGAGGATAAGAAGAATAAAAAGGATTCTATTAGGGAAACAAATATTCGAGGTTTTTTCAAAACATAGAGGGGAACATACCTAGAAAAAATAGGATCTTTAAACCTCCCCACCATAGAATATATCATCCTCATGTTGTGATCCAAATAATATCAGTGGGTATCAGTGAACAAGTCTAGCCACTATTTCCACATTTTAGACTCCCCCTACCAGGTCTACTCTTAAACATGAAAATACTTCCACAACACTTTCACTAGAGGTACAGTCCTTCCCCATATATTCTTATCACTATGGTCCAAAATGTGAATCATATTTTCCTTAAATGATGTATCAAATTTTATCTCAACTCTATCAATTTATATCACATCATAGAATTGGTGGGATGATATCTATGAAGTAATGACACATGAAACACATTGTGCATATTGATGTAGCATAGTTGAAGGGATAAATGGTATGACACTAGACCGGCCCTTTCCACTATCTCAAACAACCCAAAAAACCTGGGATCTATCTTCCATTGCTTCATGATATGGCATTTCACTGACCTAGGTGACACTCGAAGGAAAACACAATGACCAAACTCAATCTTTAGAGGTTATATCATATGCTCAATGTAATATTTTTACCATCTCTCTGTGGTCACCAATGACATTTTAATCAATTTTACCTACTCAAATGTCTTATGTACAATGCCAATTCCAATGATTACTGACTCGCCTACCATTATCCAGTAAAGAGGAAAATGGAACGAAATTCCATGAAAGTCCTAAAAAAGTGTTATTTGGATTGAGGCCTAGAATATATTATTAAAATAGAACTCCAAGAATGATAAATGTTTCTCCCAAGAACAACGGAATTGTATAACACAAGCTTCTAACATATCCTCTAGAATCAAAATCATCCTCTCATCTTGGAAATTAGTTTAATGATGATAGGATGTACTTAGAAGAAATTGTGATCCCAAATCCTTCTGAAGACCTTTTCAAAAATGAGATATGAAACGAGGATCTCGAATAGATGTGATACTCTTTGGAACACTGTATAGATGAAAAATCTCTCACATGTAGAGACTACCCAAATCATTAATGGTGAATGTATCCTTGACAGACAAGAAGTGGTCTTCCTTCTTCAATCGATCAATTATCACCCATAATGCATTATTCTTTTGGGGTTGCCTATGAAATTATATCCCAAAATCCATATTGAAATTATCTCATGACTATTCTAGAATGGGTACATATTGTAACAACTTAGAAGGTCTTTGATTCTAAGTCTTCACTTGCTGACAAGTGAACCATCTCACCATATATCTTATTGTATCCTTTATCATTACTAACCACTAGTATTTTCTACAGATATCAAGATACATATTTTTCAGACCGGGTTGTTCCACCCATCTAGAAGAATTAAATTCCCTCATCATATCTTCACATAAGACTCTAGGAACCCATACAATACCATGGATCATAATAATATCATCACTTCAAATAGACCATACTGATAGTGGTTCTTCGCCATATAAGTTTCCCCTCTGTAGATATTCCCTCTTAATCAAATTACTATTATGTATTGATCTAGTCAATAATCACATGTATAATATCCATTGAATTCATATCTACTTGTCCTTTGGACTCTTAGACATCTAGATGCATGTCTGCAAATAGTTTCATCAACTTCCACTCATTACAATACTCTCACACTTCCTCTATATGTGTCTTCAAGCTCAATACATCAGCATTGGAGTTTCCATTTCCTGGATTTCATTCCATCTTTAAATTAAATGACTGAAGATACTTGACCCACCTCCTCTACCAATGGTTCAAGTATCACTAATAAAATATGTACTTGAGGCACTTGTGGTTAATTTATACCAAAAACCTCTCACCAAAATGATAGTGATTCCAATGACTTAGGGCATATACCACTGCAACTAACTCTGTATCATGAGTAGGATAATTCCTCTCATATGGTCTTAAATGTCTAGAGCCTTAAGCAACCACTTGTTCATACTACATAAAAAATAACCAGAGTCTAACTCCAGATACATCACACTACATAGTATATTCCTTATCTGGATCAGGTATGGTGATGATCATCGTGGAGATCAATATATCTTTTAGCTCCTGGAAGGCCTTTTACAAGAATCTACCCATGAAGATGTCACTACTTTCTTGGTCAAATCGGACATCAGTGCATCCATATGGAATAATTATTGTATAAATAATAAATAATAGTTTACAAGAACTAAAAACATCTAAATCTAGAAGACATTAATTGGTCACTCCCAAGATACTACAGCTATAAACTTATCTAGGATCACTTCTAATCCAGCCTATGAGATGACATGGCCCAGGAATTTCACTCTATAAATCCTGAATATTCATTTAGATAGATATTAAAAAAGATGATTCTATATTTATGAACTCAATATGATATCAAGATATTAGGAATGATCTTATGCTGACTAGAATTACACCAATATGTCATCAAAAATAACCACAAACAGATCTAGGAATAGATAAAAAATATGATTCATCATGGCCATGAATATTATTGGTGTATTCTTCATATTGAATGACATCACCAGGAAATCATAAAATCCACAACTCCTCCAAAAATAATTCTAGGGTATATCCAATTATCTCACCCACAATAGATGGTACTCTGACTTAAATTCACCCTTGTTGAATATCTTGGCACCTCTCATCTAACCAAAGAGATCATCAATGCATGGAAGAGGATACCAATTCTTGAATATTATCTAATTCAACCTATGAATGCCCACATAGAAGCACAAATTCCCATTAAACTTATTGGAAAAAATTATGGGATAACCCCATAGAGAAGTACTATGTCATTTGAATCCCTTACATACATATATTCCAATTTTACCTTCAACACCCAATGCTCTATCAATTCCATTCTATAAAGAATGATAGAAACTATCTAAAATCCAAGAACCAAATTGATCATGAACTTGATCTCCTACTTGGGTGGTGCACTAAATAATTCTTCTGTAAAGACATCTAGAAATTATTTCACAATAGGAGGAAAATAATCCTACTACATTCCACCATCATCCAGGACCAGGTCGGCAATATTAGCCATGAGACAATCCAATCTACACTAAATTAGTCTTATAAAACCATATATAATATATCACTCGCCTTGGTGAGTATAAATATCCCTTATAGTGATAGAAAGGTAACTTTACCTGGATAATAGCTTATATGAGCTTGGTACAGAACTGTGACATATCAGACCCGAGTTCCACTTAGAGGTTCCCCGAGCCCAATTGGTTACATGGCCTCAAGCATGCATCCTCATATACCAGTGGCTCCCAACTAGTAGTGAAGGACTAGGGTATGTCCGTGGGGAGACTATTCCCTCATGTTATAATGGAGCACAATGTATAAGTAATAATGGATAAATAGTGGAATCAATGTAATAATAGGTGGAACAACAGAAAAAATTACTATAAAAAATAGACTAGTTACACATCGTAGTGTAAGCATCATATCAACATCCCAGAAACAGATAATAATATAAATTTTTAAACTGGATCATATAAAAAAGATGATGATAATGTATGTAATGTCTCTATAAAGTTATAAAATAGGTATACATGGTAGTAGGAAATAAGTACTTTAAAAATGAATACAAATAAGAAAAAAAATATCATGCATCCTGAGAACTATCCTAGTAATCTACTACCAAGCTCCATCCTAAAGAAATTAATCAAGATTAGGTGTCCAAATCAGTATTCTTCCCCTTATCAATGCCTTCATACATATAATATGCCCAGGTACCAACGGAGGCCCAAATAGGGTGTGAGATAAATCTCAGTAGTCCACCACCAATGGATTTTATACCATCCATTTAGTGAATATAAACATAAATAGTGTGAAGGTATATATAAATTTAAAGTAATTATATAATGATAATTGATACCTATATTAGCCTTATCTAGTAATGTATTCGAACATGTAACCATTTAATTAATTAAATTAAGTTTGGTTTATATAAATGAGTCACGTGAGGTGTAGAAGCACTAACCATGTAACATGATAATAATAACAATAAAGGATCCAAGTTATAATAAGGTATCCTATAATAATAATAGTAATAAGGAGGTACCAAGGTAATAACCAAGGAATCCTTGGCCTCAGGTGTCAAGCCAACTCCATAATAACTTTAAACCCAGATATAAGAGGTTTGATTGTAATCCAAGAGGAATTTCACAAGTCATTCCACTATAATAGATTATAACTAAGTCCTAGGATCTCATCCAAGGTAAAATGGGTTAAGCATGATTGAGGCCAATAGGGTGGATCCATGGTTTCATGTGACCAAAGATATCAAGATAGATTCAAGGAGTGTATCCAAGGCATACTAATATCTAAAAGATTGTAAAGGTATCCTACACTGTCATGCCAGGAATCTGTTAGTAGACGAGGACCATGTTCTAAAATGGGTATCTCCCTTAGAAACTATCCCCTTGAATCAAAATGGATTCCTCTGAATGTTCAAGGAATTCCATTGGGAATTCAAAGCTATCTCAAGTCTGACCACTCCTGTAAAATTGAAAAGGTATATATGTAATAGGCACCATATACATAATTAATTCTTTAATTAATGTCTTGTAATACTCATTCCATTTTATAATTCAATTGGTTCATTCCTTTGTGTTTCATACCAAGGGACAAGGATAAATTGGACATGAAACCAATATCAATTCCATTAAAATTAATTAGGACAAGTGATATCTAAGATTATACTTACCTATTAGCATTTTAATGATACGATGATTACTTTGAAACACTATCCTTATAATGGTAAAGTGGAAACTATACATTTTGTATATATTTAGAAATTAATAATTAATTAATTATAAAATAACACTTACCTTAAAAGTTTCAATTAATATAACACTGGAACAATGGAATAGACATTCATAACAAACCACTAAAGGCATAAGCGAGGAAACACCCTACATGGGGTGGTCTTCATTGAGGTTATAACCTCCAGTGTAAATAACATTCATAGAAGGTCCAGTAGAATATGATCACAATGATATAAGCAATTAATATGAATTTAATAGGCAACACCCAATGAAAGTGGTGTGTGCACAATGAAGACAAATTATAAAATGGAGAGACTTGATGGATGATTTATATACCACCTATATCTATAGAACTATACTCCTCAACTGTTAGCCTTTAGTTTGGGCTAGATTAAAATAAATCTAAAGAATGGATAAACACCTAGAAAATAGGGATTATGAGCCTATATCAAAAAAGAATCATTGAGGAGAAGAAAAATGACAAACCACTCAAGATGAATAGAGTACTTTCTGATGTGCATCCAATGAGTTAATCATGGATCAAATCAGACTTCAGAAAAAGGAAAGTGATCAAAAACTATCTTAATGGGAAATTGGGAGCTCCAACATGTGAAAGGGGATATTACTTCACTAGAAATAGAAGAAAAAGGAGAGGGGTAAGTTTATTAAACACTTTAGGAAAGTTCTGTCATTTTTTCCAAAAAACAGGGTCACACAATTTAGCTGCATGGTTGGATAAACCATGTTCCAACCATACACCTACCACTACTTAAGGAAGGACCCCATGTGGTTTCATGTGAATAGTTTGAGTATTCATGTGTAAACTATGTTTCACCCTCTGATACATTTTATTGAGATGCTTGCATTGGCACGTGACCTTGGGTTCAAGTTTAGGGAAAGTCGTGCACCCTGCTTAGACCCCCTATCTATCCCTTGAATGGTTAGGGAAACCATGTGGACTGGAATTCATAGTTTCTACTGACCATGCAGCCCAATATTTTTCTCCACTGATCAGGGTTACGAGTTCTAAAAACTCCCTGAATACCCCCTAAAACAATAATGAACTCATTAGGAATCCATATTAGGTTAGAAATAATGAATTAAATAGAAATTTAAAGAAATCATACCTCATATAAAAACCAGGTTCTAATAGTATTCCCCCCATAAAGTAACTCACCCTCTATTTTACCTTCCAAGGGTGGAGAAACATAGTTGAGAAAAAATCTAGCCACTAGGCATGCACATTGGCCTACCTCTCCCAAGTCTCTTCCTGTACATGGCCATGTTTCCACAGCACCCATAATAAAGGGGCAGACTAGCATCAAAGATCCTTCATTCTCTAGTCAACGATGCATATAGGATACTCCTCAAATGAAGCATCTTCATATGACACAACCTTATTGGGATCAAAATTATTTGATGGGTTGACATGATAACGACGAAGCTATAAAACATTTAAGACATCAAGCATGACACTGTCCCTCTAAGGTAGTAGTAATCAATAGGGTATTGGCCTAACTCTATCCAAAATATCAAATAGACCAACATAATGAGGTGACAACTTTCCTTTCCTTGGTATCTGTCTATTCCCAATCCTAGGTGACATCCAAAGGAAAGAAAATGATCCCTAACCTCAAACTCTAGTGTTCATCGATGGCGATCGGCATAAGATTTATATCTATACTAAAAAATTTATGTATGCTTCTTAATTAGATGAACTTTCTCTAAAGTATCCTACATGAGATGAGGACCAAGTAGTGTCACCTCTCCTTCCTCTAACCAGCACAGGGGTAAAAAAATGACCTACCATACAAGGCCTCATGGAGATCCATTTGAATCATCTCCTAAAAGTTATTTTTATAGGTGAACTCGACAAGTGGGATATGAATATCCCAAAAAATCCCAAAATCAAGGACGCATGCTCAAAGCATGTCCTTTAACACCTTTATCATCCTTTTTAATTGGCCATCTGTCTAAGGGTGAATGGTTGTGCTCAGAAGCACCTGTGTACCCCTAGCTATATGTAACCCCTACAAGAACCTCAATGTAAAATGAGCATCCCTATCAAAAATGATAGTATGATGTACCCTGTGTAGTTGTATGATATCACGTACATATATTCTCCCCATCTCATCAACGAATAAAGTCTCTAAGATATTAAGGAAGTGGGCTACTTTCATCAGTCGATCCAAGACTATGAAAACTATGTTGCTACCTCAAGGTGACCTCAGTATGCCAACTAAAAAGTACCTAGAAACATCTTCCCATTTCTATTCTAGGACTGGTAGTAGTTGTTACAAGCATACAGGCCACTGGTGCCCCACATTCACCTTCTGACAGGTGTAACACCTAGTGATAAAGTCTTCAATCTAATATTTTATCACAGGAAACCAATATTGGCATTGACTATCTTGATACATCTTTGAGATACCTAGATAAACTACCTAATGAGAAGTGTGGGCCCATAAATCAGTTCATCTCTAATGTTTATAGGAACCCAAACACAAAAAATGTATATACAATACATAATAACCATTAACATACTAGTCTGGAGGTGGGTCCTCCCCAGAATTACTCTCTCAGAGAACCAATCCTTCAGGATCTGAAAACTTCCTGCTCTCCACCCTACCAAGGAGTGAGGTGGTAACTATCTAGAATATAAGAGAAGATTGTTTAGGACTCTCATTAATCTATATATGAATTTTATATTAGATTAAAAAGAAAATCATTCATCACAGTATTCATGTATGGATTATGCCTGAGTTCTCTAACTTAGTGCATCAGCTACTATATTTCCCTTCCCAAGCATATAGGTAAGCTCGAAATAAAAGGACTAAAGGTAATCATCCCATATCTACTATTTAAGATTCAATTAATCCTATGAAAATATATATTTGAGTATCTTGTGTTTAGTATACACCACACATATCTAACTCATCAGATAGTGTCTCCAACAATGTAAGGCATGGATATGCCTCTAGCTCTAGGTCATGCATTGTGTAATTTCCCTCATGGGGAAGCAACTGCCAAGATCCGTATAAAATAACTCTATCCTCTTTCATCATAAATACTCCTAGTTTGATTCATGATTCATCAAAAAATACTATATATCATCTTCGAGACTCTAGAAGAATCAGAATCGAGGCCAAAACAATCCTTCTTTTTATCTATTAAAAGAATTTTTTTCACAATTTAGATCATAAGAACTTCACACCGATCTTAGTAAAACTAGTAAGAGGTGAATAAAGGCATGATAAGTACTATAGGAAACACCTTTAATATCAATCCATCCCTAAGAAACTCTGTATCTCAAACACATTCTTGGGTAGATCCTAGGAAACCACAACACACACCTCCACTAAGTCGATAGATACTCATGATTTGGATATAATATGACCTAATAAGTGAACATAGTTGATCCCAAAGTGGCACTTAAAAATATTAGAATAAAAATGATTCTATATCAGTATATTAAAAATGATCTCAATATGTATATAATGGTCTCTATAATTATTTGAATACAAAAATATGTCATCCATGAAGACCGTGAAAAAAAATCCAGATAGGGGTGGAACACCCTATTCATCAAATCCATGAAAAAAGAAAGCACATTTGTGAGACCGAACAATATAATGAGATTCTCATACAGGACATACCTACTTAAAAAAGTTGTATGAGGTTTTTCTGAAGGTCTGAATCGCATGTGATGATATCCCAATCTCGTGTCAATCTTAGAAAACATTTGATCTCCTTATATCTAGTCAAAGAGATCATCTATTTGAGGTAGTGGATATCAGTTCTTAACTATAAAGTTGTTTAACCATCATTAATCCATGCATAAATGAAGTGTCCCATCCACCTACTTGGAGAAAAGCAGGGATGAACCCTAGGATGAAGTGCTGGGTCAAATAAATCCATTTTCCTATAAATCCTTTGACTTTTGATTCAGATCTTAGAGCTTAGTAGGTTCCATCCTTTTTGGATGAATGGACACTCAAGATGCTCCTAAAATGAGATATAATGTAAAATATACCTCTATAATAGTTGGTAAGGTAGAAAAAATCATCAAGAAATATGTACCTAAAACATTATACCATGGGAGGAAAATCAATCTAGTATACCCCCAAGTCCTCCATGAAGAGTCTATAAATCTGGGCATTCACTCCTCCAAGCCCATGATGCTCTGGTCTAGCTCTACCAACATTGACATTCCACTCACCCTTGTGTAGATAAATAATGCCCTCTTGTGATTTCAATGACACCCTAAAGTGATAGCAGTCCACAAATAAGTGATATAAAACTTGAAAATCCATCCTAAGAATGAAATTGAAGCCCATCATCTTGTGGAAGAAGATGTACCGTAAGAAGGGATGATTTCCTACCTTAAGGGGGTGTACCTGCATTGGAATATTTTCTCTGAATACACTCCAAACAATGTATCTAGAGTCATCAAACAACATTATAACTAAATTTCTATCCCACGACTTTGAACAATCGATAATGGGATAATAGATTTTGAAGCACCTATATCAAATAGAGAAGATAAAATATTGGAGGCTACTAGAATACTACCTTATACTATAGATGGTCTTGCACACTAATCCTTGATTATCATCTATAATGAATGAATCTGACCTGATCAATGGTCCAATGTTATAGTTGGACTACCCCTAGTAGGTCCACTTTACTAGCGATGATAACCAGAATTTTGACTATCACATCCATGCCCTCCTCCTCATCTAGTATTGTTGATGATACTCCAAATCCCTTCCCGATGTGGTGTCAAAGATATTTCCCCTAATAGTGGAGCTGGTATGAATCCTCTTCTACTATAAGTAGATGGGATGATCTGATAGAATCTCTTCAGATTCCCCATATGTCCACAAGCACGGCACTTAAGAGGGTCTCTATCACAATGAGGCTTCACATTCCCAATTTTCCCAAACTAATGGAATATAATGATACTTCCATTATAGATACTTTATCCACCATTTCTCTAATAAGAAACCTCTAGGGTATGATTCCTATTACCAGAATAACTACTTCCTTATCTTGAAACTAAACTTTTGTTCCAAGAACTATCACCTATACTTAGGTTTTTCTTAGTAAAAAGGGTATGGTTCATGATCTCAAAAAAGGTAGGTTGGAGAAATACATTCACCTGATCATAGATGGAATACCTGATCCCATCCTTGAAGTGTTTAGCATACGATATATAATCACTAGATATAAGTGTTTAAACAGTTTTAACTCAATAAAATTCACTTAATAGTCCATAACTTACATATCACTCTTCTATAAGTGCATAAACTCTCTATATTGGTCATCTCTCAACATCTGAGGAAATAAATAATCATAGAAGTAAGTCTAAAAATCATCTTAAACCAATCCCTAATGATGAAAATCTTGGGTAGTCAAATCCCACCTATTCTTGGTTACATTATGTATCATATAGGTGGAAAGAATGAACCTCCACTTTAGAGTCATCTATTGATGATAAAAGATAGATATAATTGCCTATATCCAAGACTCAACAGCCTATGTACTACCATCCCCTAAGAAGGTGGGAGGATGTTCCTGCTGGAACTCATGAGTCATATCAGTCATAGTAGGTGTAGTTTTTGGATCACCCTACATGGAATGCATCAAATTTATAAAAACCACATGAATATATGTGTTAGTGCCTAGATCGGGTATAAAAGATGGGGCCTCAAGTGTAACTTTGGTATGTAAGACTAGTGGTTTAGGTTCCACAATATCAAGAGCATGGTAGTCGCCACCCTCTTGGTGTATAACACAAGGACGTCATGGTGGAATGGATCTACAAATTCCAAGGACATGCCTCATAAAAATATTTGTAATAGATAGAACCACTATCTTAAGAATATAATAAGAATTAGGGTTCACTACCCAGGGTATACTAGCCAAACTACATACTTATGAGTCCATATATTGATAAGTGTTTGAATTTAATTTATAGGGGTTTCAATTGGTGAAGGGTCAACTATACCTTTCCTCTTAATTTACTGGAAACCATTTAATTTTATAATTAAATAATTACATTTAAATTTTTCATTTTTTTATATGAATATTTAATGGTTCGATTAAAATGGATCACCATTCCCATTGAACAAGGGATCATACACCTTATCGCTGATATTGACACCCATTTAATTTCTATTTAACCTCATCTACATTTGGTTTCAGAATGTAACAGGTGATATAAGATTAATTAACATCATAAATTACCCATTACAATCCCCGGGGGCCTATACACCTCATGAATTGAAACTATAAATCACTCAATCACATCCAAATAACGGTGCATGTAGGTAGGGGTACATAGCTAACATGGGTAGAAATCAGATATTTAGGATTCCACCCGCTACCTATATAAGAAAAAACCATTTAGATTTATGCTCACACTTTAAATAACCAACTCCATACCTAATAAAAGATGTTAGCAACATAAGAATATAAAAAAACATGGATCACTCAACAATAACAGGGGGAAAAAGCAATTAAATGCACTTATATGGCATGGAATGTGAATTCTAGGTGCCTATATTGATGCATGAATGATGCTTCCCTACCCTAATCTCATCAGGCCAAGGATAAATTAAATATTAAATAATAATAATAGGAATGAAATAGTATATGTGTCACCCAATGGTGAAAAGAGTATCAATTGTAATAAGTATAATATAGAACAACAATTCATGTTTCAGGAAACATGGAATTTTCCCCAAATATGGGATAGATACGCTCAGGCATGGCTTATAACCAAGTTCCAAGAATTCCTAACCTCCTTTATATTGTCTTAAAATAGTAAATCAAGAAAATAAAATGATCTGATAAAACATTTTGATGTCCTAGACCCAGGTTCCACTCATAGGTGCCCCAAAATCATTTGGACACATGACCTCAAGCACACCTTCCTATACGATAGAGGTTGTTGACTAGCAGTGAGAGACTAGGGTGTGTTTGTGAGAAGACTATACCATTATGTTAAATTGGATCAAAATGAATAAATAATAATAGATAAATAGAGGAATCAGTGTAATAATAAATGGTATAATATAAACATACACTCTAACAACTGGACCATTAACCCACCATAGTGAAAGTATGATATCAACATCCAAGAAACATATAATAAAAAAATATGGAAACTTTATTATATAAATAATTTTTCAATAATGTATTTCATGTTTCTAAAAAACTATAACATAGTTATACATGGAAGCATACAATACATGCTATACAAAATAATCAAAAAGAATCCAAAAACTACCCATCATCCGGAGCACTGGCCCAGTCATCTTATACTAAGATCCATCCTAAACCAATAAATAAAGATCAGGTTTCCAAAGAATGATGATTCCCCTTATCAACACATGTATAAATTAAATATATCTGGGTACCAAAAACGACATGTATAGGGTGTGAGATAAATCTCAGTAGGCCACTACCAATGGTGTTTTTACCATCTAGTCTGTGAATATAAACTAAAATAGTTTGTTGGTATATATAAATGTAAAGCAGTGCTATAATGATAACCAATACATAATTCATCCTCATATGGTAATATATCTAATCATGTAAAAATTTAATTAATTAATTTAAGTTCATTTTATATAAATGAGTCACGTGAGGTGTAATAGCACTGACCATGTAACATAATAATAATAACAATAAAGGATCCAATGTATAACAAGGCATCCTATAATGATGATAGTAGTAAGTAATATCTAAGGTAATAACCAAGGAATCCTTGACCTTAGTGGTCGATCCAACTCTATAATAACATGGATCCTGGCTATAAGGGGTCTAAGTGTAATCTAAGGGGAATCACCCAAGGCATTCCATTGTAATTAATTCTAATTGAGTCTAGGTATCTCATCCAAGGTAAAACAGGCTGAGAATGACTGGGCCCAATTGGGTGTATCCATGGCACCACGTGTTCAAATACATCAATTTAGATCCATAAAGTGTATCCAAGGAATCTTAATATTCGAAAGATAATGAAGGGATCATATGGCGTTATGTTGGGCATCCTCTAGTAGATAAGGACCATGTTCAAAGGTGGGTATCTCCCTTTGAAACTGGCACCATGAATTTGAATGGTGTCCTCTAAGTTCTCAAGTAATTCCCTTAGTAACCTAATGATAGATCAAGTATGACTACTCCTTTAAAAGTGAAAAAATCCATATGTAATAGTTTCCTTATGCATAATTTATTCATTAATTAGGGCCACATAATACTCATTCCATTTTATAATTCAAGTTGTTCATTCATTTTCCTTTCACAACAAGTGACAAGGATAAATAGGATATGCAACCAATATCAATTCCATTATAATTAAATAGGCTAAGTAATATCTAATAGTGTACTTGCTAACTATAATTTTAAAGATTCATTAATTACTTTGAAATGCTTACCTTATAAGGGTCAAGTTGAACCTATGCATGTGTTATCCATTTATAAATTAATAATCCAATGATTATGTAAGAACACTTACCTTATAAGGGTCAAGTGATAACACACTCGAACGGTGGCACAGACAGTCACAAAAAACCACTAAAGGCATAAGGGAGGAAACACCCTACTTTGGGTGATCAACATTGAAGTTATAACTTATAATAATGTAATTAACATTCCTATAAGGTCCTCTAGAATATAACAACAATAATTATAAGCAATATATATGAATTTAATAGGAAACACCTGATGAAATTGGCAGGCACATAACAATAATAGTTTATAAAATGGCGATACATGAGGGATGAGTCATAGACCACCTACCTCAATCCTATAACACTCTCTTCATCTAGTATTAGTCCTTATTTTTGATTGGATCATACGAAATATGAAGAATGGATAAACACCCTAAAAATAGGGAATATGATCCTACATCAAAATAGAATCATTGGGGAGAAGACAAATGATGAACAGATTAAGATGAATAGAGTACTTACCGATGCAAATCCAATGAGACTAATGAGGATTGAATCAGAATTTAGATGAAGGAATAGGATCAAAAACTAGATTTAAGGGCACATGGGAGCTCTAATCTGATAAATGGGAGCCTCCTTCATTAAAATAGTATAAAATAATAGGGGTAATTTCATTTTACACGTAAGGTAATTTTTCTCATTTTACCCAAAAAAACAAGGTCACACGATTTGGCCAAACGATTGGCCAAACAATACACCAAGTGTGTGCCTTCCACTATTTAAGGAGTGATCACACATGATTTCATACACATGGTTTGACTAACTATGTGAAAACCATGTTTCAACATCTACTACATTTTTAAAATATACTCGTATGGGTGTGCATCCTCGGGCATGTGGAGATAGAAATTTGTGTTCCCGACTTGGGCCCTCTATCCAACCCTCACACAGTTAGGGAAACCATATAGACTGGCTCACAAGGTTTCTATTAACTATACAGCTCAGTCTTTTCCCCATCGGTTAGGGTTATGAGCTCCAAAAAATCCTTGAACACCCCCGAAACAACTGTGAACTCATTAGCCATCCATATTAGGTTCTAAATAAAGAATTAAATCAAACTTTAAAGGATCCATACCTCATAGAAAATTTTATTCATTACAAGAACTATCAAATTCATACCAAGAATCATGTTGAAGCCTATCATTTCAAGTATAAATAGCTCCCAAAGTAAATGGTATCCATCATTTTTAAGAGAACATTATCTCCAATATATGATATCCTATGACATCACTCACAATGTTGTGTTGATGGTAATCACACCGTCCAATCTCTCTATAGAAAAACCCAAGATATTTAAAAAATGAGAAGATAAAAAAGGAATTTGATCCCCCTATATTAAAAAAATGAAATAAAAGGTAGATGATACCAGAATTGTATGTTTGATGGTAGAGTGTCCTACATCCAGACTACTTAAAGTACAATTTATAGCATGAAGCTAACTCTACCCTCTTCCCTAGTTTCCTATATGATTCCCCTGTGCTGATATAGTTGGTTGGTATTACCACTACTAAATAGGGTTACCACATCCCCTGACATGGCTTGAACATCCAATATAAATCTAGATACTGATCAACTAAGTGTCAGTTTATTCCCTCCCTAACTCAGGTACCAACCTGGATCCCATGAAATTATTTATATATTTTTGGGTCCTTCAAAAACTTTGACTATGACCCATACCTCCACAAGAATGACACTCCACTACTGGGTAAGGACACTACGGTCTCTTGTATCCAAACTTTTCACATTAATAGAATTGCAATAGGCTATTATTCTATAATGGTTTTCTAATTCCCTGGTTTTTCTTTCCACTACTACCCTAGTGATAGATATCCTAGAAATGATTCATTCTAAGGGAAAAATAACTCATATACTATCCTATTGAAACTTTCTAGATGATAATTGAGGACTCTCTTAGATTCCATTATGTGATGAGGGACTGATTCATCACATCTTTGAATATAATCAGGTGATAAATTTTCATATGTAACCTTATCATCTAGAGAATCTCATCCTAAAAATTCCTTATCCTAGAAGCCACACTAGTGGTAAAGGATAGAGAATAACATTGTAGGTTGATAAAGCATCTAGCATAGTCCATCACTAACATTCCCTCCTACTTCAAATGCATGAACTCGCAATCCCTCTCATCCATTAATGTCACTAGATAGATGTAGCTCAAAAACTTACCCTTGAAACTCTTCTAAGATAACTGTTCTTGCTTCAATTATTTCTCCACAATGTCCCACTCATGAGTGGATAGACCTAAAATCATTTAGTAGTAGGATTCACCATCCAATCAGTGGGTGTCTCAAGATTCTTATATATTTTCTAGAATAAATAAATACAAAACTAATCTACCTGAGTTCCTCCCTCCCTAATGAACATAGATGAATTTTGTAGATATAACTCTCTCTTCATATCAAACATCAATGTTACAGTGTGAATGGACTCCCTTTCCAAGTATCGCATAACCTTCAAGAAGTTATCATGAAGTTGATCGTCCATTTATTTTTACAGATCAATGATAATTTATTGCTCAAATTTTTTAGGATCATGCCAATTTAAGGATAATTAGGGGGATTTCCCTCTAAAAAGTTTTAATGAAAACCGTAGAACATAGGTTAAACTACATAGTCAACCTCAACAGGTGTAAAAAATGAAGAACCATTGAATCAAGGTTTCTCTACACATGTATTAACATGTGAATTGACATAAAATCAATTTTATATCATTTTATTATATCTAATATAACATGGCTTCCATTCCACAGCTCATATGGGAAGATATTTCACATTCAATAGACATATCCTTAGCATGAAAAATGCCTATCAATGTATAACCCTATGTGTCTATCATGATGCATGAATAGTCATTTCTTGTCGTATTGTACCATGAGAAAAATATCATAAAATAATAAAATCACACAACAAGTGAATAAATAAATTTTAAATAACATCATCCATAACAATTGGACTGTATAAACATCAATCTCATACATGTGCAATATATTTTTACCCCACACATGGGTTAACTGCTACCATGGATGAGCTCATTACCAAGCCCTGCCACATCCTAGTATCATTTTTACCTTTCCTAAATATTAAATAAAATAATAATAAAGCATGACCCTGATACCGCCTTGGAACATCCCCCAACTCATTTCTCTCTCATCTGACTGAGTTGGGTAGGCTACATGACCATAGGTGTACCTCCCTGTACATCAGTGGCTCCCAACTTGCAGCGAGGGTCTAAAGAATATATAGAGGATACTATACCTTCTAGTATAGAGTGTCAATAATAGTGGAATAATATAAAATAATTATAAAAAATAGTATAATCTATAAAAATAATCAGAAGATAACCACAACATAAAGAAATAATGAATCAAAGAACCAAATAATAATAAACCATGTAATGTCAAGACGAAATGAATCTAAATGATGTGTTTTTTTAAAATAGAAAAAATATAGAAAGAATAATGTCTACAATCCTTAGTCCCTAACCCCATGTTGTTCCAATCTCCAAACTCCAACTCATCCATAAAATAATCAATAAAAATTAAGGTCTCATTCTCTTATCCATACCTACATCCATGAAGTCAATCTTAGAACAAAATAGTGGCATGAACATTGGGTGAGTAAAAATTAGTAAGACACCACCAATGGTGTCTAAACCCCTAGTCTGAGTATATATAGTGTATGAAATAAAGCGATAAATAGGGTATTAATTTAATAAATTAATACTACACATAGATAAATCCATAGACCCTCGAGATCTAGGTTGACACCCAGGGTTATCCCTACTTGCTTCATCACTAATCCAGATATCTTTGGGAATGTTGTGGAACCATTCCAATCATAACCATAACCCTATTAGGTTATATTACACAAAATAAATCTCAAGAGAACTAGTAATACCCCTTTATATAATAATTTTAACATCACCCAGAATAATTCATTTATATAAGAATTTCATCATAATTGGGAGAAAGCCCTTTATATATTCTTTTTAGCATAACCGAGTGTAATAACTTTATATAATCATTATAGAATAACCAAGAACTAAAAATAACACATGTAAATACAAGACATTATGTTCAATTCGTCCAATTATTATGTATCTATACATTTACACTTCATAAGGTTAGGACCCCAATTATCATTATAATTACATAAAATATTATTCCATTTATACTTTAAATCCTCATGACCATTAGCATGAAAATTAACCAATTTTAGTTTTTTTATCCCATATCAATCAATCACACCCAGAAAATCACAATTTATGATAATTCATATTATTAATATAAAATTCAACTAATTACAAAAAATCATAGGGCACAATGGTCGACACTCCTATTGGGTGGCCAAAAGTCTCGGTCTCAACACCAATAGACAAAAAGGGATCCAAAGAATGGTATAAACAGGTGTAAATAATCAAAAATTGAGTTATTCAATTACTTTTATTAAACAGACATCATTCCAGCACAATCACACTTATTACACATGCTGGGAAAATTAAAACAGACATTTAGGGAGTTGTTCTAGACCACTTATCGTAAAATTGGAGAAGATGCGGTCAAAATATCAATGTCCAAGGTAGCATCTAATTCCTTTTTCCTTCAATTCATGCTAATAGTAAAAAGATCACATGCCAAGGGCTCCTAGAATTGGTTTGAAACTAGCATCTTACATGTTATAGATAATGGAAATGAGGAAATAATTCAAGGGGTATAATCCAACTTTCCCATGGTTGATCGTCGTTGAAAAGTGGTATAAAATTATAGTTCAAGGAGTAGGAAAAAACATATGGGAAAATATAGGTCTCCAAATAACAATGTAGAGGCTATGGAGTGGTGGTGTACTAAAAATAACCACCACAGAAAAGAACAGTGGTACTATGGTGTGGAAAGATCCACCACGGTTCAGTTTTTCTCCCCATGGTGAAAAGGTACACTGGGAGGAACCACCATGGTGTGGTTCTGGGTATTATGGCATAGATAGCACTGGGAAATCCTTATACAATGCAGGAATGATAGTTGTATCATGGTCAAAAACCACCATGAAAAAAGTAGGATCACTACAATGTGGATAATTTATGTAAAAAAACCACTAAAATTTAATTTGGTGACTACATCATGGAGTTTTCCCTAGAGTGACTCAAGTTTTATTTCTGAATGAAGGTGAGGAGAATAGGTTCTTACAGATTATCTATTTGAGGGTTTAATTCATGAGAAACCCCTTATTAAATCCCTCATTGGATACCCCTAATAAAAACAAAAACACTATTCCAAAATTCAAATCATACCATCCTTTTAAGAGACTTTACTCCTGAAGACCGAAGACTAGTAAAATCCTCTATAAATGACACATAGAAGCCCCAACGGTGTGGTATATTCCACCTCAGCATAGATACCTCAGTGAAGCCCTCCACAACAATTTATTCCAGTGACCCCCCCAGTTTACTTCATTACGGTATATCCTATAGTTCTTTAGTGTTTCCTTTAAGACCACAACACCATGACAACATGGGAAAACCTCTATGGTGTGGCCCTATCTTAATGGGAGTGTTGCGGCACAACGATATTGTCCATGAAGCAGTTCCCCTATTTTTGGAAGAAATCTTGTCAAAAATACATTTTAATCCTGTTAATATTCCCCAATACCTCATTCCTTTACCCAAAAATATATAAACTCAATAAGTATGAGTATAAGAATAAAAACAGATATTCCATTAGAGAAACAACGACTTGGGGTCTTTCAAAAACCTAGAGGGTAATGTACCTGGTATATGTTGAGATCTTACAGCCAGTTTAATAACCCACATGATTTTTTCCCCTATAAGTCATGGGAATATATTGTAAAGTCTATTTCAATACTAAAATTCTTTAAGTAGGTTTTTTATGTACACAAAGTGGTAATAAAAGAACTAGGGAGTACATAAGTGGTTGGAATTTTGTCACTAATTTTGCATGGATGAGTCTGAAAGTGCATAAGGATGAAATCATTATATATAATTTCATGTATATATCTTAAGAAAGAGATAGAGAGTGAAATCCAATCAGCCTAACATGTGTTGAGGTAAAAATGAAACAATTTTAAATTTATAAAAGCATGCCACACTAATTCAATACCCCCTATCACTCTTAATGTGGTTTGATAAATCATGGTGGAACACTAATTCATATTAGAGATCCATTTTTCTCCTCTTATTTTATTCTCTTTAATTAAATATTTGAAATTTTATTTCTTTGAGTTTCTATTCTAATAAAAACACAATTTTTATACTTGGATAAGAAATGTATACTATTGGATAAAAAAACCACTTCCATGACACTAAATAATATAAAGTAAAAAAAGATATAAGAATGATGAAGAAGGAAACCCTCCTATATAAAGAGGTAGAAATCTCAACAACCACACACTAAAATCATTAATAAATAAGACCTAATATGGTTGTATATGATCTATTGGGAAAATAAACTAGTGATATTTGGAAAATAATTCTATGTCAAATGATTCATAATCATTACAAGAAGAATAGGTAACCAAATATTCTTATCATAAATTTCCTTTTGATGAACCATGTACCAATGGGAATGTTCATATACTAAAGGATTTATATAATGATTCTTATATGGTTTTAAAAATAAAATTATCATTGATTTAGTAGAATTATAGTTTATTAGTTGATAAATTAATAATTTATTATCATCCATTGTATTTATTTTCAATTAGTGGGATAGAGAAAAAAATGGAAGAAGACACATGGATATACATTTTTTAAATGGTTATTGAAAACAAATCTAAAGGAAGAGATTAATGATATAATTTATGATATGTTATATTTATCATCAATCAGCATGATTTCAATAGGTATTGAGAATATATTGTGATTTTATAAAGATAATAGTACCCAAAAAATGTGTTAATGTATTTTGAGTTTTAAATATTTTATGAATATTTATAAATACCATAGAGAAAGGTGTTTAAAGTGACTTATTACAATTGTACCTATGTAAATGGAGTTTAGATAATGAGATTATTCCAATTATTATAGATTGGGGATTACATATCCATATATTATTGTAATATATAATTCATATGTGAAGAATATCCATGGTGTATATATAATGGTATATGATAAGTCTCTGTGAAGAAGAATGAAGCTGGTTATGAAACAATATATTGAGTTGTTGAGTGTATCACTAATGTTTATTATTTAATATGAAAAATAGTTTATAATAGTTTGGTGATAGAAATATGAGATATGGAATATGTTTTATTTAGTGAGAATTATTTAAAGAATAGTTATTATTTAGGATAAATTAGTGAAGATCAAAAGTCTATGAGGTTTTAATTGAAATGTTTATTGTTGTTTACATAAACCCAAAAAATAATTTATTAATTTTATAAAATGGTTTATGATGTTTCAAAGTTACTGGATATATTTTAGAGATGATTTTGAAAAATCATTGAAGAAACCCATCATGTATCAGAATATCCTTATGAAACCTCAGTTCCTTGAACACAGTTTAGAAATTCCATCATCAAATAAAAAAGTATAATAAAAGAATATATGATCCTTTTGAATCACCTTAGCCTAAGAAGATATTATAAAACATTTCATGTGTACACATTTTATAGCATCCCGCCTTTTTATTACATAACTTTTCATTATATTTTACAAATATAGGATCTTTAAAGTCTAGTGTCTTGGAAATCAGGAACATAATACATGAAAACAACATAAAAATTATTATAAACCACTCATAAGTCTTCATCATAGGTTCATCCTATGTAAAATTACTTCATATAATCTCATAGAGACATATATCAAAGGAAAGGGTGAGAAGAATGCCCAGTAAGGGTAAACAAGGGAATCAGTTTACTTGTGATATCAATAAGAACTTGAATAAAAACATAAGGACATGAGCAATGGAATTATAGGCATATCATAATTAAAATAACTTGAAAAATAACTTGAATGTGTGGATTCAATATTTCATTTTGACATTCATGAACATATCACCAAGGTCCATCCCCAAGGTGTCATAAAAATTATCAAGGTTATTCACCAAGGTATCGGGAAAATTATCATCTCTGGAGATTAATTCATTACCCATTTCATTGGAGCACTATCAGGGCACACCCTTAATATTTCTTTACTTTCATGTGAGCCACATAGATTATAATCAATAATTTCATAAATAACCCATGTAGAATAAAATAAATGGGTTTCATTTCAAGATTTTGATGTTTTAAAAGTTCTTAAAAATAAGATCATTATGTCATTTATAACCAATGGAAAGGGAGTGAGGGTTATATGTATGTAAATTACAGAATAAAATATATTATATTTATATATTTATGAACACCCATAGAAATTAAATAGTCCTGGGTATTCACATAAATAAAACAAGATAATTTTTGGAGAGAAAGAGATAGAAATTTTGAGGCGAAATTTCTGCACCATAACGGCTATGTAACATGGTTTTAGAAAACATTGAAAAGAGAGGGAACAAGTTTCAAAAACTCATAAATAATTCATAATACAGTATGGGTACATAATAAGATCATGGTATGGATATTTTAATGACATAACACATGAAAAGGAAACATAAAGTAAATGAGAAGATGCGATTTCTTTTACGAGAAATTTGGCAGCCTAACAGCGTCACTTAAAATTTCAGAAAACAAATTGATGAGAGAATAAAGGGTCTATAATCATTTGGAAATTAAATGTACAGTAATAAGAATGTATAAGAACATACCCTCAACATAAAGAGATGTAAAATATAATACACAACATAAAGGAAGTCATGACTTAAAAAGAGGAGGGTGAAAGGATCCCTTACCTTGAAAAGTAACTGTGAAAGCTTGATGTTCGGGACCTTGGGAGGCTTGAAGGAACCATGGGAAGACTCCTTGGGAGGTAAGGAGACCATAAATTCGTTGAGTAGAATTTTTTAATGAAAATTATGATGGAATGTCTTGGTATTTATAGGGGAGGTGAGGAAACAAATCATTAATTGCCAAGGGACACCTCATCGGTGGTATTGGAAAAACCATGGGCTTTCCTATGGTATTTTCCCATGGTATTGGAAACTTGGGACACCTCATAGCATATATTACTATTCATAAGTCGACCAGAAAGATTACATAATTATTACATCCTTAATGATGTCATTAAACACCCGAAACTCAAAACTGCAATTTCACTATTCACTGAAAATTCTACTTTTCAGAAAAAATCCCCAAATATCACCTTAACCTAATATAAATGCTCTAAATTCAAAAATGAACTCCATTTTATAAAAATAATTTTCTAAATATTTTTAATTTAATTTTTAAATAAAAAACACTATTCACCCGAAAAAACTAATACTTAACTAATAATTTCTGAAACAGTTATTTACCTATTTTATTAAATCACATTACTTAATCAAGGTACCTAAATTATATTAATACTTTCTTAAGTGAGGTTACTGAATCCATTTGGTCACATTACTATTCATAAGTGTAAAATCACTATTCATAATTTACTATTCACCAAAAATTAAGTTGATCTTATTAGACTCTAAATTTCTTACTGAACACAACTGTAGAAGACCATTTTTTGAAAATCATTACACATTATCAATTATTTAAGGTTTACATAAATATTTTAAAATATCCTTTTTTTCAAAAATCATTAATAATATGCATCCTATATTTATCCGGACATTTAAAAATTAACAAACTTCACCATAAGAAGAAATCACAATTTTTATTTATGTCAAAGGATTACATAAAGCAGTTATTATCTCATTACATATCCCCTTATAACAGCATAATAGGACCTAAGTGTAAGGTGTGCTAAGGTGATAGAATCTTGGGGTGGCCCGGCCAACATTGCCCGAGTGGTAATTTCTATCAGCATGAACTTCTCCCAAAGGCGATTCCGTTCCAACTTCACACGATGAAGTTCGGCTTGGGTTTGGTCTAGAGCAAAGCCCGGTGGTGCTACCTCCTTCCCAAGTTCTGTCAGATGGGCTTCGAACAGCCCGATTCTACTAGAGGAGGCCATCAAATCTTCTTTCTGTATTAATTAACCAATATCACTTGTATTTATAAACAATAATTATAATGTTAAGAGTTTAGTTTCCAACAGTCATATTGACCAATGTTCATATAACAGTCTAAACCCAATAGTCTCATTATATTATACTCACTTCATTAATTAAAAAATATAGTTTTGTTGAGTATAAATTAAAATAACACACAAAAATAGGAAACAAAAATTATTCAAAACTTAGGTCATTACACATTTGATTGTAAAATATGTGTTGTAGAATAATATGGATAATTGATTTAGATGTTTTAAAGGGAATATAATGATTAATCATAATAACAATGTTCTAGAGTAATAATTATTTCTAGTTATGGAAGATTAAAAACTGAGACGTATTGAAAAGTCATTACAAGTGATACAGAAGATTAAATCTGGATGTTCTTGAGCTATATAATAATAGATGGTTTGATAAAAAGGATACTTTATATATTTTGATGATATGTGGTATCATTCAATGATAAATTTAAAAAAAATTTGAATTTCATACACCACAACACTAGGATCTGTGCCAATAAAATTTGACACTAAGGGATTTTTTCAAGTTTTTATTGCATATTATTAACTCAACTATATATAAGGATACATAAAATTAATCTTATTATGTACAATAAAAATTCATTTCCATTGAATATTAAATTTAAGGTTTTGAAGGTTTATTAAGATACACTAAAATACAATGTCATATTAGTCAGAGTTCTTAGATTGCATGTAAGATACCTCTAAAATTTATGTGAGATAAAACTAAGCTTCCAGGTAAATCATAAGCCTCTTATATAGATGAGGATAATATGTTAATAAATGAATAAAAACATGAAAATGAGTAAGGATTTATTATATAAGGTGATATGTTTTCTTTATTTGAGAATATATCACCATGATTTGATATTTTCATCGTAATGGTCAATGCAAGTGTTTATACTTATGAGGCTAATGAGATGAAAATTATATAGATATTCATGGGTTGATAGAAATATATTTTTGGATTCTTTTAAAGGAATAATAATCCAATAATTTTGAGTAATTTAATTTGGGAATTTAGGGAGAATAAATGCATATAATTCTATTCAAAAATTCTAGATATTCAAAGAAAAATAAGAAATTGGGAATTTTATAAAAAAAATTGTGAGATTTTGATGGGGAATTTAAATAGATAATTATGGGGTAAAAAATTATTAAATATAATTAATAAAAATATTTTTTATTTATTTGAATTATAAATTTTTGGTAAAAAAATCTGTTAAGGTGTCTTTTTGGTATTTTTGGGTTGTTTTTGGTTGTTGACATAGCCAATTGATAATGATCTAGCAGATTTTCTAGAAAATTAGGTTCTTTTAAGGTGGAACATTTTCCAAGTGTTTTCCAATTTTTTTTTCATTGAAATTGGGTCTTGTTTTATAGAAATTTAAATATTCTTGAATATAAAAATTTTTGGACCACATAGAACCTAAAGGATTTCATGGTAGTTTTTCAGAAATGGAAACAAGATTGCATAGGATCTTTTCTATGCAAACCACAAATAAAGTATGTGAAGCTACGAATTAAAACTAGAAAATGAATTTTGAAGAAAAAATAATTTTATGAGGGTGCCCATCATTTTTGGTCAACGGTAATGATTTAAAATGGTCTTAGAGGTATTTAATCATTTTTCGTCAAAGGCGGTGTTTCATATACCCCTACAAGGGGAATCATGCACTATGTGAACCACATAGCAAGTTCAGTTCATCGTAAAGGCTATCTCATGTAGGAGTTAAACATAGTTGTGATTATGGGGTTTTACAAGTTTATTTGACTATATAAAGGACCCCTAATCACTTAATTAATCATAGAGAAATATATTATTGAGAATAATTTCTAGAATAATTTGGTTAAGTTCGAATGTGGTTCACAAAATTGGTGGTTCTCAAAGGAAGTGGTTTGCAAGGTAGTTCAATCTGCAAAGGAAGTTCGTCTTGTGAAGCTGATCAATTTGTGATGAATTTTAATTCATAAAGGAGTGTATTTTTTCTAGGCTTCATTCTTCTAAAAGGTAAAGAAATCTCATAAAACACTCTCTCTATACGGTGCAATGTATTTCATGATGGGTTTAAAGAAATTCTCATAGGAACAAAAAAATTGAAAAAGGTATCTCTATAAACAAATTTCCATGTGGTGAAGTGAATTTCATATGCTGTGTAAAAATATATCTTCATTGAATAATAATGTAAGAACCTATTCTTAGGTGTTTCAGGTTAATGGGAGAATTTTTTGAAGGAGCAGTTCGCACACTTCAGTTGAGAGAGCGGTGAGCTTTCGAATTGTGAGTGGTTGTAAACTAGGAAGGATAGTGAGTCTAATCTAAATCTTATAATAGAAATACACTTTAGTGGATTTGGTATATAGGAACATTTCCTATGTATTCTCCTTGGACATATCCCAGTGTAGGTGAACTAAGTAAAATTGATGTGTCTCATGCATTCTTTTATTTCTGCTCATACATTGTTACAAGAAAGGGAGAGAAGAGTGTTTTGTTTAATGGAGAAACAAGATCTAAGGGGTACACTACTAGAAAAATAACATATACCAACGGTTTGGAACTGTTGGTATATGCCTCCAAACCGTTGGTATATCCTATACCAACGGTTTGGAGAACCGTGGCCAAGTAAGCCGTTGGGATAGGTCTATACCAACGGTTTTCCCAAAACCGTTGGTATAGACCTATCCCAACGGTTTTGGAAACCGTTGGTATAATTAATATGAAAATCTTTACCAACGGTTGTGGAACCGTTGGTATATGTATTTTAAAAAAAAACATTCGCTGGGATTTGATCCCAGCACCCCTAGTTTATTATTGAACGACTTAACCACTAACCTAACATGAATTTTGTGTATATAATTACATAAATATATATATTTATTCTCATAATTATATTAAATTTTGATTTATATAATGTTCTGGGTAAGAAGAAATGATAAAAAATCAAAGGATCTATACCAACGGTTGTCAAAACCGTTGGTATAGACCTATACCAACGGTTTTGACAACCGTTGGAATAGATTTTGAGCCTAGATTTGATTCTGGGTGAAGGTTGATTGATGGGTGACCTTTCCCAACGTTTTTGACAAACCGTTGGGAAAGGTATACCCTTTCCCAACGTTTTTGGCAAACCGTTGGGAAAGGGTATACCTTTCCCAACGGTTTGCCAAAACCGTTGGGAAAGGTCCCCACAATGTGGGTTTTCCCAACGGTTTGGCCAAAACCGTTGGGAAAGGTCCCCACAATGTGGGTTTTCCCAACGGTTTGGCCAAAACCGTTGGGAAAGGGTATACCTTTCCCAACGGTTTTCCAAAACCATTGGGAAAGGTCCCCACAATGTGGGCTTTCCCAACGGTTTTCCCAAACCGTTGGGAAAGGTGGCCTCAAAGTGGGATTTCCCAACGGTTTGGCCAAACCGTTGGGAAAGGGAACCTATACCAACAGTTTTTATAAACTGTTGGTATAGAAGCATTGGGAAAGGTCAAATTTCCAGTAGTGGTATGTTGTTTTAATATATCAAACCCTAATTCACCCCCACCCCCCTATCAGGGTATTTAACCGAGTTTAAAAAAAATTGGTATCAGAGAGAATGATAAAAATCAGTGTTTCTCTCTCGATGGTTTCAATGGAGGTTGTTAGCCACAATGGGATTCTAAAAATTGATTGAAATAATTTCCAGTTGTGGAATAATTGGATGGATCACAACTTCCAATCATTAGGTATGGTTGTCTTTATAGTTGTGATGCATGGTATTTCATCTAGTGTGTACATTTATGTTTTATCAGATGTAGGCTTAATAGAATTGGATGTTGATGCCAAATGAATCAATCCCTTAGGAGGATATTTATCTAACACATTCTATATGAATGTGATGTATTTTAATTCCAAGAATTATTTGTGGGAAAATATATTAAATATATATGATGTTTATTAAAAATATATAGAATAAAAATTATAGGTTCATTGGAACAAGTATGAGGACTTGAGAATGCACCCTACTGAGTTTGAAGATGCATTAATGTCATCACAGGAGACATGTGTGGAAAAAGAGAAATACTTAAATATGTAAATATATTTAAGCTCATCTTGAAAATAATTCCACCTTGATTCAATACAAAATACCCTATACTAAAAGATAAATATCCAAAGGATCTTAAATTGGATAGCTTACACAGTACACTTGTCACATATGATATGAGAAAAGATGATAATGAGTTTGTGGGAAAAGGGAAATATAAATAGATGGAATTAAAGGGAATAAAGATTCTCAATATAGAGGTTTTCCAGGAAGAATTAGAGGATAATGATTTAATTTCATTCCTTTCCTAAAATATACAAAGAGGAAAATGAAATTTCAAAGGAAAACATCAATTCTCATGATTCTAATATGGAAAGGTTGGACGACGTGAAGCAAGGTGCCCCAGAAAATTCCAAGAAGATGATGAGGATGAAGTTTAAATTACTATTAAGAAGTCTTCAGCCTATGTGGAAGGTATGAAAAATGTGAAACAAAATTTCATCAATAAGAATAACTTAAATTCATAAGAGAATGAAATTTTTGAAGAATCTGAGGTAAGAGAGATAGACGACTATAAGGATCATGGAAAAAATGTTATGGTGGCATTTTTAAGTAACTCCCAAACAAAGGAGGGAAGAGACAATGATGAAGGATAATTTGAAGGAATGGTTTGTCTCTAATAAGATTATAAGTTTCCCTTTAGGGGATAGATGTTTTTAGAGATAAAATGGATAAATACAATAGAGTGGTTCATGATTCCAAATTCTATATACAACGGTTGGAAGAAGAGAAGTCTAAGATTAAGGAATAAATTGAGATGTGAAATTCTTCATGCCAGAGAACATAGAAAATTTCATCTATTTCAATCGCTAAGTTGAAGAATATAAAAGAGTTATTGATGGTTTGACTATCATAGAAAAATATCAAATCAAACATATTAGAGAACTTGAGGAGGAATTTTCTGACCTCCAAAAAATTTATAATATCATGATATAATTTTAACTCTTGGTATGAAATTAAGAAATCATATCACTCAAGAAATAGAAGAGGTTAAAGAATAGAAAATAGGTCCTGCAAAATATAAGAAATGGCCCTATACCAAGTAAAAGACTGGTATGGGGTTTGATCATAAATAAAAATCTATAATGACTGATGTAAAACCATAGGTCCCACTCCATGGATGAAGATTTATTTGGGTAAAAATCAGAATTAGAATATTCATATAACCCTATTAATAGCTAGTCCTGCAGCAACAACGTACAGGAATGAACCTTATATAAGTTGTTATTATTGTGGAAATATGGTACATTTCCAAAATTCTTGTTTCATATCCAAAAGGTACAGAAAATAATAAGAGTAATAAAGGTTCCTCATAGAGTTCAATATTCCATGAATGATTTTAATGGTAACTATTCATGTTGTGGAGGACTCAAACACATGGATAGATATTTATCATCAAAACTTTAGAGTAATGTGTCAAAGAAGACCCAAATTGGTCATAATAAGTAGATCGAAGAATCATTTAATGATTTGAAAATGTATTATCGATTTGAATCTATGTAAGATGAATTTGGACCATCATACTCTAAGAAAGATCAAGAATATCATACCACAATATGTATGAATCCAATGATGTAGATAAAAAATAAAAGAGTTGAGTATGAAGGGGTTGTTGTGATTTCCCTTAAATAATCAGATCATGTTGGTGTATAGATCCTTCAAAGTTGATGCACATCCCACATGATAAGATATAAGGATCTTGTTATAGTCATAAAATATGATAAGGAAGTTGTTTTAAAAATTATAAATGATTAAATATCAAATATTATTGGCTCGGGAAAATCCAAATTTTGGTTTAAAGATATGAGATACGATGATGTATTGGTTTTTAAAGGTCTCAGTCGCAGATTTCTAATTATCAATCAATTTTTTGACTCTTTTTATGCTATAATATTTACCAAGAATTTTTTTGATTTTATAGGGAAAATATGATACAATTTTATTACAGGTAAAGCGCATGAAGGGGAATTTGTACCTTGTGAGTGGAGAAGAAGATATGTGCTTTTTTCTAGAGAGAAAGAAAACAGGTTGTGTAATAAATAGCTTTATCATCTATACTAACCATCCAAGGAATATCTATTTAAATGTGATGTATATAGATATCTCTAAAATATATCATGTGATAATACTCACATGTGAGATTCTTTTCAATAAAGGGATATTATTATAAAGACATAAAAGGAAAAAAGAACAAAAGTCAAGAAGAGTTCATAAATTGGTGCATACATATGTGTGTGGACCTATCTCACCAAGATCCATTGATGGAAACGGGTATTAGGTTCTTTTCATTGATGATTTTCGTATGATGGAATTGATATTTTTCATTTACCACAATTATGAGGTGTTCAATTTCATAACAAAACATTAAAGGGAATCTAAATGTGTTTGGGATAGAATATTTTAATATTTATAATTTATAATGTTATGGAATTCAGAAACATCCAAGTGGGGATTATCTTGAGAAACACAAGATAAGGAATCAAGTTTTGAAAATAATAACTCGTCAAAAAATGGAGTGGTTGAGAGGAGAAGTAGGATAATAAACAACATGTCCAAAAAATTCTTATTAAAAAGGACCTGCCAGATAAATTCTATAAGGAAGCAGTCTTGAAATCAGACTAAATATACAATAGGGATTTTTTTAAGAAGAATATACTCCATAAGAACTGTGGTATAGAAAGAAGCCAACATTAAAATACATTTTAATATTTTTAAGTAAGTGTTTTATTCTCAATAAGGAGAAACATAAGAAATTACAATATAAGAAAGATAAGAGAAAATCATTGGCTAATCAAGAAAAAGAAAATAATATAAATGATTCAACAAGATACTGGGTAAAGTTGTTGAATGCAATGATATGACAACCCTTCTTTTTATTACAACTTAAGCATGCTTTATTACATAAAACTTCACTTGATACAACAAAGAAGATCGAGAGGTTTAGTGTCTTTGGGGCTTATTATCATTACATAAAAACATTAAAATTGAATTACAACATCTTTATTGAAAACTTCCTTTACAAGACCACTACATTCCTTCGTACTTAGCATTGCATGGGATAACCTGAGGACATGCATAAGAAAAGGGTGAGCTATAAAGCCCAGTAAGGGAGTACACAATGAATAAAATGAGGAGTACAATACATGTTAGGCAATAGGAATATCAATAGAGCATAAGAGAAACATGAACATAAAGGCATGAAAAATCATGATAATCATAACATGGAAATGTGGCAACAACACTTAACATTGAATTAGCATGAGCCAAGGCTCATTGCACATGGAGAATGAGTAAACCCTCATTGCACTTGAAGCACGAGTAAACCCTCGTTTCACTTGAATTAGAATGAGTAAAAACTCATTGCACATTACATATCATGATACTATACTTTATCCAATGCATTGGAGTGCTATAAAGGGTGCACCCTTCTTAAATATTTCATTTCATGCATAAGTGTGCCACATGGATCATAAAACATGGATTCATAAAACATACTCATTTCTTCCACGATAAAGGAATGTGGAATTCATACATGAAACTTTATAATCAATATGTAAATGTGCATAAAGGTGAATACCCTTTATGGAGAAATGGGCATGGTATTCACTACACAAAGACATTGGCTTAGAAAATCGGTGCGATTTCGGCAGCGTAACGGCGTGACATAAGAATTCATAAAAAAGGTTGATGAGAGAGAAAGGGGTTTCTCATCATATTTACATGTAATTTAAAGTAAGGAGATCATATATATACATGTCCCAACAATAGAAATGGAATTTAGATTCATGATACAAAAGTATTGCTTGAATGTAAAAGAAGAGAGAAAAGTTCCTTTTGGAATTTCGGCATAGTAACGGGTGTACATGGGAGGCATTTAATGAGATAGAAAGGGTTCTCCCATAATTCAAACAATAATAGGGAAGTATGGGGGAGGTGCGAAACCATACCCCAACATTCATAATTGAAATAAAAAGGGCAATACAACTTAAAGAAAATTGACAAAAAAAATGAGAAAGGAAGAAAACCCCTTACTTGGAAGTGTGCTTCCAAAGGCTAGAGAGAGGCTTGTGAGAGGCTTATTGGGAGCTTGGGGCACCTTGGGAGGATTATAGAGAGAGTAGGGCAGAGGTTGGAAGAACTCAAAGGGATTTTAGTGAGAAGTAAGTGGGATCTTGGGTGGGTTTATATAGGAAAGGTGAGGGAATTCTTTATTATTTAGGTTTGGGACCCCTTATATTAAAATAATCCAAACCACAAACCATCCCATGGTATTTGCCCATGGTTTCTGGAAAAGGAAAGAGGAAAACAATATTTTACAAGGCCAAGGCCCGAAATTATTAAAAAATTAGGGTTTCTTATGTGGAGGTGAGTCACACTCCCATGGAAATTAATTTAAAAAGGCAAAGTGTTGAATAAGTCTTGAGGGCTCCATTAATGCTTTGAAAAGTAAGTCAAACAAACCCAAAACCTCATTATTTTAATGATAAAACACATATTGGACGAACATAAGGATTATGTTATTTTATTACATCACCATTGGGTCATTATGATGTCATAAAACACATTATATATTTAAATGGTATTTAATTTTTACCCAAAAATTTGACTGTCTCAGAAAATTATGAAAAATTCACCGTTGGATAATTTCGACGTCCTGATTCCAAAAATAATATTTATTTTATCTAAATAATTTTCTAAATATGTGAATTTTCACTTTTAAAATAAAAACTGACATTTATAAAAAAATTCACGGGTTTTGACAGAAATGGCTTTCAAACCTTAATAAAAATTTTAATTGCATTCATAAAATTATAAGATTATTTATACTTAATAAAAAATTAATTTAATATTAATAATAATACTTTATTAAAATATTATTTAATTCAAAATTCCTTTAATTTAATAAAATATAATTCTTAATTAAATAATAACTAAAAACACCATTTGTACTTTAAAAACTAATTACAATGTATCAAAAATGACTAGAAATTATATTCATTATTATATACAAAAATAATGTACAAGAACATGGTGCTACTTAATTGTTACATAACCCCTTAAAATAGCCGCATAAGACCTAAGGTTAAGGTGTGCGATGGTGACAGACTCTTGGGGCGGCTCGGATAACATCGCTCGAGTGGTAATTTCAATCAACTTCCACTTTTCCCGTAGACGATCACGTTCGAGCTTGACTTGATGAAGCTCAGCTTGGGCTTGGTCAAGGGCAAAGCCCAAAGACGCCACCTCTTTTCCGAGCTCTGAAAAATGGGCTTCCTAAGGGGAAATTCTACTGGATGAGGCCATCGCTTCCTTTGTCTGAGTAAAAATGGGTTCGTTGAAGCCTTATATTTATACTACTCAGATGATCACTGCTCAACGGCTAAAAACTAACGGTCACAAATCTTAACGTAAAACTAAAGAAGCTGACATCTTATAAAAACATTTTTCATAAATAAACATTTAACTGGATCAAGAGGTATTTTACATTAATGAAACTTTGGGTCGTTACAACATTCCCCCCTTAAGAAATTTCGCCCTCGAAATTTTCCTTTTCCCACACTAAAACAAATGTGGGTAACTTAGCTTCATCATATCCTCCGACTCCCAAGTTGCTTCTTCAAACTTGTGGTTTCTCCACAACACCTTGACGAGGGGCATTGTCTTATTTCGTAGAACTTTTTCTCTACGATCTAAGATCTTCACTGGTTGCTCCTCATAAGAAAGATCGTCTTCTAATTGTACCACCTCGGAAGAGAGTACATGTGAAGGGTCTGGTATGTACTTCCTTAAGAGGGATACATGGAAGACATCATGCACCTTGGCCATAGTAGGTGGAAGTGCTAGTCGATAGGCCACAGCCCCAACATGATCAAGAATCTCGAAGGGGCCGATGTACCTTGGACTTAACTTCCCTTTATTTCCAAACCTCATGACCTTCTTCCACAGAGATATGCATAAAAACACCATGTCTCCGACTTTAAAGTCAAGGTCTCGTCGACGATTATCTGTATAACTCTTCTGTCGACTTTGGGCTACCTTGATATGCTGCTGAATGGTTTTCACCTTCTCCACCATTTCTTCGACCATTTCTGGTCCAAGCAGCTTACGTTCACCGACCTCATCCCAACATGCTGGTGTTCTACACCTTTTCCCATACAGGGCTTCATATGGTGCCATTTGGATGCTCGAGTGGAAACTATTATTATAAGAGAACTCAACTAGAGGAATATGTTGATCCCATCCTCCTTTAAAGTCCATTGAGCACGCTCTCAACATATCCTCAAGTGTTTGGATAGTCCGCTCGGATTGGCCATCAGTTTGAGGATGATAGGTCGTACTGAAGTTCAGTTCAGTATTCAGAGCATGTTGAAGACTCTTCCAAAACTTAGAGGTAAATCTTGGATCTCGGTCAGACACAATAGATAGTGGTACTCCATGCAACCGTACCACTTCCCTGATATATATCCGTGCCAGTTGATCCAAAGAGAAATCCTCTCGAATAGCAATGAAGTGTGCAGTCTTTGTAAGACTGTCCACAATAACCCAGATTGCATTGTTGCTTTTGGATGTCCTTGGAAGTCCAGTGACGAAGTCCATGGTGATGTTATCCCATTTCCATTCTGGTATGGGCAATGGTTGCATCATCCCCTTAGACTTCTGCCTCTCTTCCTTCACTTGCTAACACACCAGGCACTTTGATGTATATTCCGCGATCTCCTTCTTCATATTATCCCACCAAAAGTTTTCTCAGAGATCTCGATACATCTTTGTGCTCCCTGGGTGAATAGAGAAATTTGAACTATGTGTATCATCCAAAAGTTCCTTCTTCAGCTCCGAACTTGATGGAACACATAGTCTTTTCCCAAACCGCACAATTCCTTCTTCATTAACATTAAACTCTGAGGATTTTCCCTTTTTGATAGCTTCCACTTTTTCTTGGATTCTCGCATCATCCTTTTGAGAATCCTTTAACCTTTCCAAAAGAGATGGTTGAGCAATCATTTGTGAAAGGATTGATGATGTTCCCTTCTTTATGATTCCCACGTCCATCTTCATCAAGTCTAAGAAGATTGGATCCTTCTCAATTCTCATCATTGATAGAATCGCTGGATGCTTTCTACTTAGGGCATCTGCCACCTTGTTCGCCTTCCCAGGGTGGTAATGTATTGAACAGTCATAATCCTTGATGAGCTCTATCCATCTTCTCTGGCGCATATTAAGCTCTTTCTGTGTGAATATATATTTAAGACTCTTGTGGTCAGTATATATCTCACATTTCTCTTCATAGAGATAATGCCGCCAGATTTTCAAGGCAAAGATCACCGCCGTCAACTCCAGATCATGCGTTGGATAGTTTCGCTCATGGATTTTCAACTGTCTTGAGGCATAGGATATCACTTTATCATTCTGCATCAGCACACATCCTAAGCCCTTCTTCGAAGCATCACTGAATACCACAAAAAGCTCCCCACTTGTGGGTAAAGTGAGCACGGGTGCAGTGATAAGCCTCCTTTTCAACTCTTTGAAGCATTCTTCGCATTCATCATTCCAAGAAAACTTTACTCCCTTTCGAGTTATCTTGGTAAGAGGGTTGGACAATCGTGAGAAATTTCTCACAAATCGTCGATAATATCCAGCTAACCCCAAGAAGCTACGGATATCAGTTACCGATGTTGGCCTCGGCCATCCCTCAATTGCATCTGTTTTGGAGGGGTCCACAGATATCTCATTTCTTGTGATGATATGGCCCAAGAATGAGACTTCCTTCAACCAAAACTCATACTTTATGTACTTTTCATAGAGATTCTCCTTGCGCAAAGTCTCTAGTACAGTTTTTAAATGCTCCTCATGGTCCTCCTTGGTTTTGGAGTATATTAGAATATCATCTATAAAGACTACCACAAATTTGTCTAGGTAATCTCTAAAGACTCTATTCATCAAGTCCATGAATATTGATATAGCATTGGTGAGTCCTAAAGGCATTACTATGAATTCATAGTTCCCGTACCTTGTACGAAAAGCAGTCTTGGGGATATCTTCCTTCTTCACCCTTACTTGATAATATCCCGACCGCAAGTCGACCTTGGAGAAGTATTGTGCTCCACGCAGCTGATCAAACAAGTCATCGATTCTTGGGAGAGGATACTTGTTCTTTATCGTGATTTTTTTAAGTTCACGATAATTGATGCAAAGCCGCATTGACCCATCCTTCTTCTTGACGAAGAGGACTGGTGCACCCCATGGTGATGCACTTGGGCGTATAAACCCTTTATCCAGATTCTCCTGTAGTTGTTTCTTCAGCTCTTCAAGCTCAACAACAGCCATTCTATATGGAGTCTTGGATATTGGTAGCGCCCCAGGTATAAGTTCAATTGAGAACTCAACATCTCTTCTTGGAGGAAGACCAAGAAGTTCCTCGGGAAATACTTCAGCGAATTCCCTCACAATAGGCATTTCTTCAAGGGTGGTTTCTTCCTTGGACTCAATCATCTGAGCCAGATATGCGTGCTCATAAGGTAGTAATATCCATGCTTCAGATGATGGAGCTAAAGGAGATTCATCTTCCTCCTGACACTTGTAAAGAATCGGGGGTCGATTCTCCATATGGAGTGTGATTTCCCTCTCCCGACAATTTATGTTGGCTCTATATAAGGAAATCCAATCCATGCCAAGAATTGCATCAAATTCCACCAAAGGGAGTATAACGAGGTTCGCCGGGAAATTCAATACACAGATTATAATAGGGGAGGACTTATATTCAGGGGATGCAATGATTGCCCCATTTGTCGTACTCACCGACATCTTTACTTCCATGATTTGTGGTGGTGCAGGGATTGTTCTACTAAACTTTTGAGATATAAAAGAATGCGTAGAACCTGAATCAAAAAGTACGTTAGCTATTCTTGAATGAATAACTAGCGTACCTGTCACCACTTCGTTGTCGGGGTTCACTTCGGAAGAAGTGATGGAAAAATATCTTCCTTTTTGTCTTGGAGGTTGTTGATTGCCTCCGATAACCCTTGGATTAGGGCACTGATTCGCAAAATGACCCGGTTCTTTGCATTTGAAGTATTGAAAAACGCGTTGAGGTTCGAACGGAGTGTTCCTCTCCTCTGTCGCAGCCGCGGGTCCTTCTTGCTGACAGTTAACAGCTAGGTGCCCTTCTCTTCCACACTTGAAGCATTTTCTTGTCCCCCTAAGGAAATTTCCAAGGTGCTTCTTTCCACACTTTTGGCAAGTGGGGTGCTGGAATTTCTTAGCGTCGCTGGATTTATCCATCGGACCACCAGCATTGAATTCCACCTTACGCTTCTTGTCCCCATGATACCCCTTTGATTCTCCGATCTCCATTTCAACCTTGAGGGCACATCGGACAATTTCCTCATAGCTGTCGAAGTCACGGATCGTTAATGCTTTCCGTAAGCTAGGCTTCAGCCCACCAAAGAAGCGGTCAACCTTGCATTTGGGGGTAACGACAAAGCCGGAAGCGTATCGTGCAAGCCTTGTGAAGTTTTCCTCATACGCTCCCACAGATTCTTCATATTTCTGTTTGAGGGAAAGGAAGTCCCTTTCCATCTTAAGACGGAGGGTGCGTGGAAAATATTTATCAAAAAACATCTTCCGGAATTCCTTCCATTCCAAAGCTTCGATCTCCTCCTCAGGCTTCGTATTTTTGATCAACTTCCACCATTGATCAGCTTCACCCTCCATATGATAAGCCGCCAGGAGAACCTTCTCTTTTTCAGAGCATTGGAGGATGGAGAATATCTTTTCAATGGAGTTGATCCATTGTTCAGCGATCGTGGGATCGGATGATCCACTAAAAGTAGGAGGACTTTGTCTCATGAAGCTTTCAATAGTGACTTGTTCTTTCTTATGGGGGGTTGAACGTTCCTCTTGACCAGTGTTTCTATTCAAAACTTGAGTTAGCTGAGAGAGAAGCATGACAAAGTTCGCGATTCCCGCTCCCATTGGATTGGGCATCTCATAAGTACAATCATCACACTGATCTTCACAACGGTTGTTAGCCCGAGTTCTCCTATTACCGGCCATTGGATGGAATAAAAGGAAAGTTAGGGGTAACACATAAAGGTTAATCCAAAGACAAAAGTTGATGACTTATAAATAAACTTTAATCTCTTTAACTCATGAGTCTATAGGATTCAATCGAGGCTTTTCATGATCTTCCTTCTAACATATATTCTTAGGGGCATTTTTTCCCTTAATAAGGGTTCATACTAAGATTGTGAATTTATCAAAACATATCCCCCGGGAGTGTCGTAACCAAGAGTGAAGCAAGGCCCGTTGTCATGCACCAGTTCCCGTTCGAGTCTAGCTCAAAGCGGTGTTTTCGGGTTTTACCCCTTGGATACATCTGTGCCAGAGCCGCCTCTACCTGCTCGTATCCAGACAGGGATGTATTTGTTTGATAAACCACTTACTTAGTATTTACCAAAACTTAGGGATGTTTTTATTATGCTTAGTCTTGTATCTAAGGCTTTACTAGGGTTTCCTAATCCCAAAAATAACTAAACCTATCTTCTGATACCAACTATGACAACCCTGCTTTTTATTACAACTTAAGCATGCTTTATTACATAAAACTTCACTTGATACAACAAAGAAGATCGAGAGGTTTAGTGTCTTTGGGGCTTAGGATCATTAAATAAAAACATTAAACTTGAATTACAACATCTTTATTGAAAACTTCCTTTACATGACCACTACATTCCTTCGTACTTAGCATTGCATGGGATAACCTGAGGACATGCATAAGAAAAGGGTGAGCTATAAAGCCCAGTAAGGGAGTACACAATGAATAACATGAGGAGTACAATACATGTTAGGAAATAGGCATATCAATAGAGCATAAGAGAAACATGAACATAAAGGCATGATAAAGCATGATAATCATAACATGGAAATGTGGCAACAACACTTAACATTGAATTAGCATGAGCCAAGGATCATTGCACATGGAGCATGAGTAAACCCTCATTGCACTTGAAGCACGAGTAAACCTTCGTTTCACTTGAATTATCATGAGTAAAAACTCATTGCACATGACGTATCATGATACTATACTTTACCCAATGCATTGGAGCTCTATAAAGGGCGCACCCTTCTTAAACATTTCATTTCGTGCATAAGTGTGCCACATGGATCATAAAACATGGATTCATAAAACATAATCATTTCTTCCACGATAAAGGAATGTGGAATTCATACATGAAACTTTATAATCAATATGTAAATGTTCATAAAGGTTAATACCCTTGATGGAGAAATGGGCATGGTATTCACTACACAAAGACATTGGCTTAGAAAATCGGTGCGATTTCGGCAGCTTAACGGCGTGACATAAGAATTCATAAAAAAGGTTGATGAGAGAGAAAGGGGTTCCTCATCATATTTACATGTAATGGACAGTAAGGAGATCATATATATACATGTCCCAACAATAGAAATGGAATTTAGATTCATGATACAAAAGTATTGCTTGAATGTAAAAGAAGAGAGAGAAGTTCCTTTCGGAATTTCGGCATAGTAACGGGTGTACATGGGAGGCATTTAATGAGAGAGAAAGGGTTCTCCCATCATTCAAACAATAAGAGGGAAGTATGGGGGAGGTGTAAAACCATACCCCAACATTCATAATTGAAATAAAAATGGCAATACAACTTAAAGAAAATTGACAAAAAAGATGAGAAAGGAAGAAAACCCCTTACTTGGAAGTGTGCTTCCAAAGGCTAGAGAGAGGCTTGTGAGAGGCTTCTTGGGAGCTTGGGGCACCTTGGGAGGATTCTAGAGAGAGTAGGGCAGAGGTTGGACGAACTCCAAGGGATTTTAGTGAGGAGTAAGTGGGAGCTTGGGTGGGTTTATATAGGAAAGGTGAGGGAATTCTTTATTATTTAGGTTTGGGACCCCTTATATTAAAATAATCCAAACCACAAACCATCCCATGGTATTTGCCCATAGTTTCTGGAAAATGAAAGAGGAAAACAATATTTTACAAGGCCAAGGTCCGAACTTATTAAAAAATTAGGGTTTCTTATGTGGAGGTGAGTCACACTCCCATGGAAATTAATTTAAAAAGGCAAAGTGTTGAATAAGTCTTGAGGGCTCCATTAATGCTTTGAAAAGTAAGTCAAACAAACCCAAAACCTCATTATTTTAATGATAAAACACATATTGGCCGAACATAAAGATTATTTTATTTTAGTACATCACCATTGGGTCATTATGATGTCATAAAACACATTATATATTTAAATGGTATTTAATTTTTACCCAAAAATTTGACTGTCTCAGAAAATTATGAAAAATTCACCGTTGGATAATTTCGACGTCCTGATTCCAAAAATAATATTTATTTTATCTAAATAATTTTCTAAATATGTGAATTTTCACTTTTAAAATAAAAACTGACATTTATAAAAAAATTCACGGGTTTTGACAGAAATGGCTTTCAAACCTTAATAAAAATTTTAATTGCATTCATAAAATTATAAGATCATTTATACTTAATAAAAAATTAATTTAATATTAATAATAATACTTTATTAAAATATTATTTAATTCAAAAATCCTTTAATTTAATAAAATATAATTCTTAATTAAATAATAACTAAAAACACCATTTGTACTTTAAAAACTAATTACAATGTATCAAAAATGACTAGAAATTATATTCATTATTATATACAAAAATAATATACATGAACATGGTGCTACTTATTTGTTACATAACCCCTTAAAATAGCCGCATAAGACCTAAGGTTAAGGTGTGCGATGGTGACAGACTCTTGGGGCGGCTCGGATAACATCGCTCGAGTGGTAATTTCAATCAACTTCCACTTTTCCCGTAGACGATCACGTTCGAGCTTGACTTGATGAAGCTCAGCTTGGGCTTGGTCAAGGGAAAAGCCCAAAGACGCCACCTCTTTTCCGAGCTCTGACAAATGGGCTTCGTAAGGGGCAATTCTACTGGATGAGGCCATCGCTTCCTTTGTCTGAGTAGAAATGGGTTCGTTAAAGCCTTATATTTATACTACTCAGATGATCCCTGCTCAACGGCTAAAAACTAACGGTCACAAATCTTAATGTAAAACTAAAGAAGCTGACATCTTATAAAAACATTTTTCATAAAGAAACATTTAACTGGATCAAGAGGGATTTTCCATTAATGAAACTTTAGGTCGTTACAAATGATGTCACTGTTTTAGAAAATGAACCTAATATTCAACAACACAGTGAATAGTTCCCTTATGACATTAATGGGGAGGTATGAAACTCAGGGGGAGTAGAAGTGAAAATTGTTGATTCATGAGAATATATCAATGATGAGTAGGATGGGGTTATACCTATGTCTAAATAGAATCTGTAGAGGCATGCAGAAATTGACAAGCAGGATATCGTTAGTGATTAGGAAACATTAGTTAAAAGAATGAGGATGAAGTCTCAAGAATAAGAATAATTTCTATCTCAGGTAGATCCAATGTGTTTTAAAGAAGAATTTGGAGATGAAAATTGTGTTCATTCTATGAATGAAGGGCTTGACAGAATCTAAAAGATCCAAACATGGGAGATTATTTTGAGAGAAGAAGATAAGAATGTCATCATGACCAAATGGGTCTTCCAAAACAAACAGAGTGGATATAGATTGATAATTTGTAATAAATCATAAATATTGTGAAAACGATACTCCCATATCGATGGAATTTATGTTGATCGTACATTTTAACCTATTGAAATGCTGGAAACTATTAACTTGTTCTTAGTCATTGCAATGAAATAAAAGTTCAATGTTTTCCAAATGGACATCAAGTCATCATTTCTGAATGGGTTTCTTGAAGAATAAGTGCACATAGAACATACAAATTTTTTCATGACCATGAATATTGGAAAAACGTTTTTCATATAAGGAAGGTTCTATATGGGTTTAAGCAGGCACTAAGAGCTTGGTACTTTTTATTTGATCAGTTTTTGAAGAATCTTGGTTTTCAATATAGTGGAGTTGATTATAATCTCTATGTTAATAGTGAAATTAATCATAGAATGATGGTTCTAGTGTATGTTGATGACATAATATTTGGTGTATCTGATAAATCATAGTGAAAATATTTTGTATAATTCATGAAAAGAGAGTTTTAAATGTCAATGATTGGAAAACAGAAATTTTTATTTGATTTATAGGTGATGCAATGAAAAAATGGAACATTAATTTTTCAATTCAAATATGCCAAGGAGTTTATGAGAATATTTGGAATGGATAATTCCAAGGAAATGAAAACTTTTTTGTCTACCCATATCAAACTGTAATGAGATTATGGAGGTAAAGAATTTAATTTCATAGAATATAAATAGATCATTATAAGCCTATTGTAATTAATAGCAACATGACCCAATATTGTTTTTCTCTACCTTCCAAGTAGTGCGGTATCAAAGAAAACCAAAATAAATCAACTTACTTAATGTAAGAAAGAATATAAATATATATCAAGGTAGTGGTGTATTTTGGTTTGTTGTACAATGATAAATCCTAGAAATAGTTATTGGGTTATACAAATGTAGGTTGGTCTAATTCAATATATGATCAAAAGTCAGCATCAGGTCATGATGCATTCTATTTTGGAGGATTGTGTATTTAATGGATATGAAAGAAACAATATTTATTTTCATTGAGAACCATAGAAGTTTAATATATTATTACTACTCAAACTCGCACACAGTTATTATAGATGAAGCAACAACTTGAAGATATAGGAGTTTAAGTGAAGTCTATGGTTGGAATATATTACGATAATTCAAGTGCTATAAATCCTTGAAAAAATCTATTTCATCACTCATGGACAAAGCACAGTGATATCAAGTAAAATTTTATCAAGGAGAATATAGATCATGGGCTTGTAGAGTATGATTATATGCCTATAGATTTAAAATTTGTATAAATTATAATGAATACCTTTCCCAAAGAAGTGTTTGAATGACAACAATTGATTCTTAGGGTTTAGTCAACTCCCCACAATTGAATAAGTGGGGATATGGGATACCCTCTCCTCATGGTATGGTGATTTTTTCAATTATGCGTTCATATGAATTATTCACAATGTTACAGCCACAAAAAAGTGACCTTTGAGTTAATTGATGAAGGGGAGAAAATATCTTGGTCAATATAAGGGGAGTAGATGATTGGGGGTGAAGCGAAAAAAGGAGTGTTTATTTCAAATTTGAATATGATAAAGGATTTAGTTTAATGAAGATAAATCATGAGATAAGTTTATAATGCTATCACGTTGTAATATGTGGATGAAGAATAGGGTCTTCTCATATTCCATGTGTTGTGTTACAATTGGTATCTAGAAAGTTACATCATGTTTTTCGAGAATTAACTGATTCATTGATGAAATTTTTATGATGCTCCTATTTCTCACACCAAGAATGGATCATGTGGGCTTAGAGTGTGTGCTAATTAAATCTATGATCAATTTATAGTGTTTCAAAGTGAGAGATATGGTTATAGAAGACAGTGTGTGAAAGTCTATCAATATAATTGAAATAATAATTTTTAAAGTGATGTCAACAAACCCGAATGAGGATATTATTGGTAAAAAAACCTCCAGGTTCCTTTTAGTGGTTTGGATTGTTCATGTTTATTGAAAAATATAGTTGAAAGTGGTCGAGTGGATTTGGTGGAAAAGAAGGTGTTTTGAATGTGGCATAGTTTCCCAGTGTTTTCCATATTTTTGGGCCTCAAAATTGTGATTTTTTATAAAAAAGGAAGAATTGCCTTGTAGAAAAATTGGTGGAACATATAGAACCTAAAGGAGTTCGTAGAAGTTTTTTTATCAAAGGAAACAAGACCACGTAAGAGCTTTTCTATGTGAACCGCATAGAAAGTATGTGAAGATGGGAAGTAAAATCAAAAAAATAATTTCAACCATAAAGGAAGTCTATAAGGGTTCTCTTTATTTTTAGTCTATGGTGGTGAGTTAAAATTGATGCAAAGGTATTTTTTCACTTGTGGTCTGAGGCGGTGTTTTTGAGACCATCTCAATGGGAATTATAAAATATTCGAACCACATAGGGAGTACAATTTGCAGTGAATTCTATCTCATAATGGAGTTAACCATAATTTTGATTTGAGGGTTTTCTAGGTTTCTTTTCCTATAAAAATAACCCTTAATAACTTGATTAAGAATAGTGAAACACATCATATAGAATCATTATAGGATGAATTTATCTAATTCTGAAAGTGGTTTGTGAAAGAGGTGGTCCATGAAGTAGGTGGTTCGCAATGGAGTTCAGTCCAGAAAAGGATGTTAATCTTGTAAAGGATCTCAATTTGTGGTTCAATATTCCTCACAATGGAGTTGATATTTTTAAATCACTATTTTTTTGCAGGTTAAATACATGTTTCAAAGCACTTTCTCTATATGGTTCAAGGGTTTTGGTGAAGGGTTTCAAGCAATTCGTAGAGGAACAAAAAAATTTCACAAAAGGTATCTCCTCAAATATATCACCACATGGTGAAGTGAATTTCATATACAGGGAAAAATAGAGCATTAGGGAACACTCATGTGTGAAACTATTCTAAGGTGTTTCAGGTCAACAGAATAATTTTCTGAAGAATAATTGCATAAAATTTAGTTGAGAGAGAAATAAGATTTCAATTTGTGAGTGGTTGTGAACCAATAGGGACAGTGAGTGTGATATGAACCTTATAACAGTAGTTCACTTTAGTGAATTTGGTACATAGTCACTTTGCCTGTGTATGCGGCATGGATGTATCCCAATTTGGGAGAACCAAGTAAAATTTTTGCAGCTCGTGCATGCTTTAATTTCCACTCATACATTTCTACAGGAAAGGTCAAGATAAGTGTTTTATTTAATGATGAAACAACATTCAAAGGTTTATTTGTTTTAATCTTTAATACCCTGATTCACCCTCCCTCTTAGGGTATTTAACCTAGATGGGATTATAAAATTATAATATAATGATCATACTACTAAAATAATTGTATTTTCCTATTAAAAATTTGAAAAATATATTTATTTTATAACTCTTGGATTAAAATACTAGCTTATTAGTAGAAGAAAAAAATGGTATTTTACAGATGTTGATGTGCATTGTTTTGAATATTATCATCAAAGAAAGATGAAAAATGAGATAAACCTCTTGATAATTATTCATATTCTTAGTGCTAAATAAATATAATAAGTATAGAGGTATATAGAGATATAGATAATTCAATGCCATTGTGATCATATCTTATGTGTTGAAGAATAATAATATGAGAATATAGATAATTCAAATATTTGATATTGATTATTTTTTTCGATGTTCTTGAATACTATATGATACAAAAAAAATATTGTTAAGTATTATAAGTAGATAGGTATATCTTTGTATATTTATTCACGATTGGTGAAAAGTATATACTCTTGTTTAGTATAGTGGATACTCATTTTTATCATGGTAGTCACTATTTTAGAAGAATTATTGTGATTTAATGTTTTCAAGATGTTTATTGTGAGACTACAAGTTGGTACTTGTGGAACTAATAGTTTTACCTTTGAATGTTATTTTATTAGTTCCTAATAAAAGGGTTCAAGGCCATCCCCCTACCCTTTAATAATTTTGATAAAAAGATAGTATTCATCTATTTTTTTGGGATAAAAACTATCATACACCAAGTACATGCCCACATGTTTTGAGTGAAACACATATAAATCTATGTGTCATTATATTATAATTTTCTCATTTATAATGAAATTCATGTAGTTAATGAAACATATGAGGATTTAGATCTATTCATCCTAATAAGAATAGTGGTAAAAAGAGAAATAATTTAAATTGGTAAAAGTAAACCACATTGATTCACTTGCATCCTATCCCGATGTGGTTGTATTGATCCTAGGGGAATGACTAGATTAGTAAATAATAGAGTAATGGAACATTTATGTTGTGTAATTATACTACATTTATATGGTCTTGGAACATTCGTAACATTTGAGTTGAAAATTAGGACTACCATATTGGCTAGAATTTCATGTTAACCAAAGAGAATAAAAAAATATATAATAAGAGGATGAGTTCATAGAAAATGTTATATATGAATTGGTAGTCAAAATCATAATGTATTTCATGTATTATATGATAATATAAATTGTAAACATTGGTAGTTTTCATAAAGTTCATGGAAAATTGAAGAAAGGATCACTAGGAAGCAGTAAAGTGAATAATCTCGTATCTTCATGTTTCAAAAGACATGGAACTATATTCCACAATGAATGATCCATACAGGGGTTTTTATAAAGTAATTTAGAGGATATATAGATATTTAGATAAGAACAAATAGCTTTTTGTTTACCTATAGAGGGATGGTGATGGGATGGATGTCTCATCTACAACCAATAGTTGACCGGTCATAGACTAAAGCATAAAAAATAGAAATCATGGAAGCAAAGAAGAAGTAGATAAGGTTAGAGTGTTGTTGGTGTAACTCAGAAGGAAGTAGAGAAACAAAATTTTGTTATGTCGTAATCAAATCATGCACTATATTATTGGGAAATTAGTGATTCACTAATTAATGGAACACATTCAACTGAAGTATCACTTCCATTGGATGCTAGTGGAAAATAGAGTGGTAGAACTATGGAAGGTTAGTTAGAGTAAGAATTTGGTGGTTGTTTTGATGAAATTAAAAGTCAAAGAATGTATGAGGTGATGTTGTTCCTTATTAGGAATTAGATTAATAAAGGAATGGTTGGAGGAATATTTTTTCAGATGAAGGAGGGAGAAGTTAGAGATGTTTGAGAGTGATTAGGACATAGTGAATCCTTTAAAGTAGTCCTCAAGTGGGATATTGTTAGGATTTTATGTTGTTGTAAATCTTATTTCAATACAAACATTATAGAATAATAGGTTCTAGAAAAAGTATAAGGACCTAAATTTAAACATCGGATAATCTAGTTTCTTTACACAAGAATTCATATTCTTTCATTCCCAAATACCTTTTAGGTTTATAGTTTTAGATAATTAGGAAAAACACTTACATAAAAATCTCATACCTTACAAGTGGACTCTTCTAATCAGTATCTATTTTTTCAATAAAAAAATATTTCAAATAAAACATGATTTCTTTTCATGAAAAAACATCAATACTTCTAACATGACTTCTTACCAATCCTTAAAACATGTTATTTTTAAAAAAATATATATAATGGAAATAGAAGACTCAATCAGGAACATAAAAAGAAAAAACCCTTAATCCAATGGAAAAAAATTAAACTCATTAAAAAACCTTTTCATAAAAACACACTTTTACACTAAAAGGGTATAATCATTTATTTAAAAAAAATTATAATTATCTTACCATTTAACTTTTATGTTTTACTTGAAAACTCATAATAAATAAATGAAAATTCATGTAGGTTCCATGGGACATCATCATAATAGAACCCTTACTGGAACCTTAAAAGAAACTATACAAATTTGAATAATCATATAATTGACTTCCAATATAATTCTATGGATAACGAAATCATTACCTAATTCATTGAAGTGAAATCTGGGTACACCCATCATATAAACTATATTAGGATTACCCTTGATCTATAATAAATCTCAAACCTTTTTAAATAATTTCCTAATTCCATATAATGAATAAAACTCTATAAAAATATTTTAAACCAATAGTGACCCTACTTTTTATTAAATAACTAATACATAATTTTAAAGATAAACAATATAATAGCATTAAAAATATTGGATCTAAAGTTTTAGTTTCTTGGGAAAATTAGGATTATACATAAATTTTACGTAATAAAACATATAATTATTTAATTCCTTTTTCTCTATCTTCTTAGTGGCCTTCACATTCTCCTTAGGATATACATTAATGAAAGGGGTGTTTAAAATCTCAGTAAGAGGATGAATAAGGAACATGAAGTGGTATAACATGGGTGAACATAATCACCATCATCAAATCATAATCATAGGATCATCATCATCATCATGAGGGAAACATGTGATAAATGAAAGGAATGTGGAAATGCATAAAAATTAAACATCATGTCTTAGTGATTAAATACCATACATAGTTGTAAATAAAGCTAGAATCATGTTCACACTAAACATGTCTGCATAGTCATAACATCACCATTGTGAAAAAATCTAGCATCATGTTCACACATATTTCACATTATCTCATGAGATACATCACATTACCCAATGAATTTGAGGACTATATAATTATGATCCCACCTATCACATTATAATATTTACATATTCATGAATGCCACATTGAACATATTACAATCATAGTCATGATGTAACCCAAGGAATAGAATGAATTTCATAATGGATTCATAAAAAATACATTCATGAATAAACTTTTTGGTTGCCAAATGAATTAGGGAAATCATATTTGGACATGATACATCATTATTCTTGAGTGCAAAAAAAATATTTCAATGGGATTAAAATATGTTGTTTTGGAAATTGAAGTCACTTTGAAAATAAAGAGGCTTTTCTTATAAATACTTTTGAGGTGTGGGGTGTTTTTATACTTGAGGAGAGGGGTGTTTTTAGAATAAAATATTGAATAAAATAATGTATCAAAGGTAAAACTTGTAATAGTGAATTTTTTATAATATAAATAACATTTTAATATAATATAATGGGTTTAATACTTTAAATTACCTTTATAATTCAAATTCATTTATTTATTAAAAAGGAAATTGGAAATGAAGTAAAATTTCTATTTTAAGGAACCACTTTAGGTTATGGAAAGTTCTTTTAGGTTTGTAAGTTAATTTTATCATATTTTAATGAACAATTTATGAAATAAAATATGTCATGGCCAAAAATTTAATTCTTGAAAGTATTATGTCATTATTACATCATGAGTGATGTAATTTGAGATATACTAGTTATGTGAAAAACTATATTTTTAATATTCACCTAAAATTTGAAGTATTCCTAAAAATAACCAAAAAAATAATCCTTGGAAAATTTAGAAATTCTGATTTCAAAAATAATATTAATTTTATCTAAATAAATTTATAAAATAGGAAATATTATTTTTTAAAATAAAAAATAATGAATTTTACAAAATACATTAAAATTAAGTTTATTAAAAATGTGAATATATTCTCATTGAGTTTTTTAATCATGGTATTTATTTTTTGGCATTATAAAATTTAAATTTAAATAAATTAATCATGATAAATATTATTTTTATTAAAAATTGTTATTTTTTGGTAAAATTACTATTCCAATGGTTAGGTTACAATTCCCAAAGGGTAAATTATTATTCTAACGATCACCTTACCTCCTATAAATACCACATCATCATTTTACTCAATATTCAACTCAATTACTCTCAAGGTTCTATATTTCCATTTTCAATAATTTTTCTTTGTTTACTAATTTTTTTTCTTCTTCTCTGTAGTGTTTTTAGTGGGGGTGATGATTCTAATAAATTGGGGTGATCAATATTTTCACATTTTATCATTTCTATTTTATATTTTTTGTCCATTTGTAATGTTTTGAATTTTAATTGGTTTTATTGATGATTAATGTAATAGTATTTAGTAATTAAACAAAGTCTTTATTGGTATCTCAATATTTTTGATATAATATAATACTACACACATTTATTCAATAAAAAAATATTACTAAAAACCTTGGGACATCACATCTTTCACCCCTTTAGAAATTTTATCCCTGAAATTTCAACTCATGTCACTAAAAAATATTTCAATTTTTCCAACAGGGGAATATCTATTGGTAAAAGTGAATTTTCTATCAGAAAAAATTTTTACCAAAATATATGTCCTTGTCACTAAACTGTCGATAAAAACTCTATCACTGATTGTTTTTTCATAAGATAAAATAGTTTTGTTGAAATTATAATAATACCAATAGATAATATATATGTTGGTTAAAGAGTTTAGAAATAAGTTCCGGTGAAAATTTTTTCTATTGGTAACAATATTTCCAACATATAATATTTGTTTATAAATTACATTTGAATAAAAAATATATATTTTTATTCCTAGAAAAATTTCATATTATATTTATTAATTTTTCATACATAATACATTTTTTTTAATTATTAAATCAAATATCAATTTACCACATATTCAGACTTATAAAAAAATTAATTATGTTAATAATGAAATTCATTGAAAAATGAATCTATAAAAAATCCATCTCCCCCTAATATAGTCCATCACACCCATTAATACAAAATCCATCTCCCCATCCCATGCCAACATCACCCATCCATGCCACATCAAGGGCCAGTGATCACTAGTAACTCATCCATGCCCTAGAAATAGTGATCCAACTTCATCCTATCCATGACACACTAGATATCAGTGAGAACCAACAACTCATCCATGCCCTAGCACCAGCGAGACAACTCTAACTCAAATCAGTGCAAAATATCTAAATGAATTGAAAAAAAATGAATAGAGGTATAAAAAAATTAATAGCATTGTAAGTATTTTTCATCATCCCTTTTGATATTTCATCAAAGGTATATAAACTCTGATCCATATATAATGTTTCCCAAACCAACTGAAACCCCAAAAAAAAGTTTTCCAAAATAAAAAATTAATAGAGATAGAATTCAAACACCAAAAAATGGGTTTCTCCAAACTAAAATGGTAGAATGCATCTATCCCTGCTTTTTTAGTTATAGAAGCTGAAGAAATTCAATAAGTATCAGTAATGGTGACCTCAACCTCTACCCCAGGATCGATTGTGATGCACATGATTTGCTTCACCACATATGGTGAGTTGTATAGATCTATCACATTCTTGTTCACACACAGTTCAAACTGATCTCATGTGTTGGTCCCTGGATGTTTTAATACAAAATAAAATCAATAAAGTAGAGAATATCAAGTTATCAAGGAGGATCCAATATGAGTTATGTTGTAATATGCATATAAACCAACATATAACATGTTTTATAACATAAAAACTCTACTATTTAATTAAAATGTATACATAACCTGCTTGAACCATCACTTACATTTACAGTAATGATATTAAAATAATTCACTGACTTCAAGTTCCAAAACATAATGTTTAATGTCTGATTTGAAACAATGTAGTAACTTTTCATGAATTTGAGGTCAAATTTTTAAGTTATAAGGAAGAAATTATAAAATACCTTATACACAAGGGGACTTATTGGTATTTATGTGAAGGACCTTGATAGGGATTCTGATAGGTCCCTTGAATTTTAGCTTCTTATCCTTGACACCATGAACCAGATCAACACACACTGAAAACAACATAAAAATAGGGAAAAATAACGTGTGAAATAATAGAAAGAATAAACCATTAGGAGCAAGTACTAGAAGGCTTTTACATATTACTGAATCTATTTGTTCATTTTGATCATATAACTTTGTTCGCATGATTGAAGAAAGTCCTCATTTCTAGAACTTGTATTTGAAAAACTTTAATTTCAAACAGAATTTAAAGTGGTTAAGGTTCCTCTACTTAAACTCAGAACATGTGGAGAGCCAGTATACCATGAAAAAAATAAATCATGTTGAGTTAATGTAAAATAAAAACTCATGAGAACTGATTTTTTAAGTGAAAAAGTATCTAATTAATTGAAAAAAGATCCATCCCAAACTATGATAAAGACAAAAATTGGAACAATAATAAAAGATTCCATATTTTATCAAAATATAATTAATAATCAATATAGAAAATCAAACAATAAATCATTTAAAGGAATAAATAGAAGACATTTTTCAAGGTTCTTGACATTTTTCAAGGAAAGTGTGATCCTGATCTTGTCAATATTTTCCATGGGGTCCTCCAGCCCATGTTTCATTGGTTTCATAGACGCATACACCATGGCCTCTTCTGAGACCAACAAAGAACAAAATAAATGGGTAATTGTTGCTACAGGATGGGGTTCCATAGCCCCCTCCCACTATAGCGTTCTTTCTATTTCTGATATTAGGTCCACCAGGATAAACCTGAAACAAAAAAAAATCAAAACCACTAATTTCAATTAAGAGTGAGACATAACTTGTGTCCAGAAACCATTTATAATGAAACTAATTTCAATTAAGAGTAAAACAAAAGTCAAAATTTTACGATATTGTAATACTGCATGAAATTCTATAATCAAGTAAATCTGATTTTAATTTATAATGACACTACTTTCTAATTGACAATAACACCTAATTCAATAACTGTAGAACCATTTAGTGTAATGAAAACCTTAGGCACTAAGGATAGAGTTAAAAATATGGTCTTGAAGCAAATTATCAAATTGTATGAATATAATTGGGATCCAGATTCAATCAAAGATGAACATGTTCCAGCATCTACATCTTAAATTGAATTGAGACTCAATTTAAGATGAAACATAATGTCTTGAAATGTCAAGAGATAAATCTACCAATATCATAAATACCCAAAATTTCAAAAGTTTTGGACATGAAATGTTGGATACCATGTACAAATCTAATAAAATTGAAAAATTGAAAACCAGAATTGGAATTTTGGATCATCTTCTTTGATTTATAAAAAATATATAAACTTGACATTAGGTTTGAAATAATAACTTACAGGATCATATTCTTCTCATCAGTGGGCCCAACATTTTCAATAACCCTCCATCTAGTAATTATCTCCAATAACACAACACTAAATCTTTACCCATTATATTTTTTATTCAATTATCCAGTCAGTTCATACTCAGGATCATAGTATCCAAATGTCCCCATTACAATTGTGGAAACATGGGTCTTATCCCCAATTCGACAAAGCTTGGAAATCCTAAAATAAGAGATATTTAGATTTAATTAATCATCCAAAAATATGTTCAATGGTTTGAAATCATGGTATATTACATGGAGGTTTTCTTTCCCATGCAAGTATTTAAGTTAGCCTGTTACCCAATTAGTAATTTTTAGCTTGGAATTCTAATCCAAGGGCATTAGTTTTAGAGGTAAATCTCTGAGGAAAATATTCTTCATTCGGGATTTGTATGAAGAATCATTTTTTTTTATATTTATGAATAAAAAATTAAGATACATACTAAGAATATGATACTATAGAGAACCATTTATTAATAGAAAAGATTCCTTAGATCTCCATCATCACAAAAACCTACCAAGATCATAAGGTTGGGATGGTGAAGAAGGTTCACCATGAGGACCTCCACCATGAATTTTTTGTTAATTTGCAATCCAATATTCTAAATTATCTTAAAAGACACATACTAATGAACAATTAACAAAATAATCATAATAAAAATAGAAAATATAGTAAAATAACTAGGAGAAAGGGCACATTTTTTCTACTCTTGAGCTAACCCTTGTACCCCCTTCCAAACCCCCCTTATTCCAAAAAGAAATTAGGATCAAATTTCATTTTCACAACATAGATCTCCTGGAATAAAAAGACGTGGGAAGGGATTTGACCTTTATTTATTCATGACATTTCATTGGCGAGGAACCTCTTCTTGTCGCTATTAGATTTGATTGAGGCATGGGTGATAGTGGGAGGTGTTTCTAGTGTCATGGTACTTGGAGATTCATCTCATCAATTCCTTTATATTGATTTCCTCCATTAACAAGAAATATAAAGATGAAACAAAAGGTGATGAAATAAAATAAAGGAATCCTAAGTCCAATTTATAGATTCCAAGATCTAAATGATTCAAGGAAAATGAACCATTTTCATTCATGATATAAAATACAAAGTTACCTAAAAATATACCTATGGAAAGTGTAGCATTTCACATGAATTCATTAAATTATATGCATTTAGAAAAGTGAAATAAATGGATCAATAAAGGAATCAAGAAATGATCCTTTATTTACCATTTTATAATTCATAAAAATATATAAACAGTTATCCATTAAAAAAATCATGTCACAAAGGACACATCAGTAAAAACACAGACACACAAAATACTTGAGATGACAATCTACAAATAAAAAATCTGACTTAGCAAAACATAAGAGTTCTTCTCTAAATGCATCAATTGATTTCAAAAAAAAATTAATTGTAGGATAGTCAATTATAACATCATCCATATCCTATAAGTAAAGATATGTCTTATTGGAATTAGTTGTGATGTTCATTTGTAAGTCATACACTTCTGGTATGATATGTTCTTCTACTCAAAATAAATATCTTGGAATAGTAATGATAACAACATGAAAATTTTCTGCTTCAGATTTTGTTATATAAAACACCTATAAAGATTGATAAGTAAGCACAAAGAGATCATTTTTTTCATAATCCCCTTAAAACTAATAAGAGTGAATCCAAACATATCTTCTTTGACACATTTAATACAATTTACCCAAATTAGATAGAAATAAAACAACACTACTTCTAACTAGATAACTCAACTCAATAATTTTATTCAAAACACCATAATATGATAATTACTAGTATTTGTTGTTGTGTTCACAAGAACACCAGAATTTTGAGTCACACTCTTCTTAGAAATATATTTCACACACCATTATAAGTGACATTGGTTAAAAGGTTGTACGGGTTAAAGATGAATTGATATGGAGAAAGGGAGATGAAAAAAACCTAAGGTGCAGGGGTAGGTGCTGAAGGAAATCCTAGGTAGTGATGAAATAAATTGTAAAATGAAATCACGATATAGGATTAACCTTTGAAAATTTTCCATGTAATTCAACCCCACTAGAAACACCCAGAATCTCAAAGTTGTCTTCTACGCTTCCCAAACTATGGCCTTCCATCATCAATATCATGCATTACAGTACCATGTTACAAGATTTTTGGGTTTTGATATGCAAAATAATAAAATTATAGAAAATATGTTGTTAAATTCTATGTGAATCCAAATTATTCTGCTTGAAAACGCCCATACTCTTAGAGAAGGATCAACATCCCCAAAACCCATTGCACCTAACACTCAGCATATGAAAAAGAAAAATTCCAGTAAATAAACCAATAAAAAATATATATTGAATTTAGAAAAAGAAATAAAACTCTTCACAGAAACTCTATGGTGACAAAAATGGAGGATTCCTAGAAGCGTATCAACACCTTGTAATTTGGCATAAAATGGACACCTTTGCAGGTCGATTGAATTCTCCTCAAACAAGAAGAAAGGGAAAAAATATGTGACTAGGGGTTAGAAAAATTGTAGGTTAAGGAGGGTAGTTTGAGAAGAGGAAAAGATGAAAGCACTGAGGAGTCATATTGAAGGATGCAGATGTTGAGATGAATGAAGGGAGTTCCCTATCTACATTTGGCACTTTGATTTGCCCATCAACGGAGGAGGAAACCTTTTCAGTGGAAAAATTTCAAGGGGAAAGGGTTTCATTGGTGTGGTGAAGATATGTTAAGAGAAAATATTTCCATGGACCGATCATATTTTAGTGGGGAATTTCAATGGGGGAGATCTAGGGTGGCATACCAAATTAATAAAATTGTTAATAAAAATTAAATACGGTTATATTAATTGAAAAATGAATTAATAACATAATTATATATTTATTTTTTATTCTATAGTGTCAAATAAATTAAATAAAAAATATTATTCAATATATTAAAATATTTATAAATATTTGAAATATAATTACAAATTGTATAAATTTTTCTACCAATTCTTAGTTTTTTTCAATAATTTAAAATAAAATTTCAATATGTAAATATAATTATTAATAAAATAATATTACTTCACTGAATTTTATGTTTTTTTTACTTACTAAATTTATATTAATAATTTATTGGATTTAAGTTTATTAGTATTTTATGTTTAATAAATTTAAAAAAATAAATTACTATATAAAACATGATATTTTCATAAAACACTCATGATAAATTGAATGTTGACATTGGTCTTAAAAATGATATTATAAAAAATTATATCTATAAATTGGTTAATGATAATGTATTTTTTTCTTCAATAGTTTATTGCAACATATTTTTCTGATATTAAAAGAGTTGTTGGTAATGATGGTTATTAATAATAGATTCATGTGTTGGTAAAAAATGTCGGTATTGATATAATAAAGTTAATGATTTAAGTGTTAGTAAAATAATTGTTTGTATTTAACATTTATTATTAACAGATATATCTATTGGTAAAAAAAATATAGGTATATTAAATTAATATCAATAAAACTTAATATCTTTTGGAAATACTTAGTTTTACCAACATATATATTATCTATCATTGAATTTTTGTTGGTATAAGTCATTGTTTTTGTAGTGTGTTCTCGGTTGAGAATAGATGAGTGTAATTCTATTTCATTGTTTCCTTTAGTTCCCAAGTCACCTCATTATACTTACGGTTCCTCCACAAGACTTTGATAAGGTGATTTGTCATGTTGCATAGAACTTTGACTCTATGGTCCATGATCTTCACTGACTGTTCTTCATATAAGAGGTCATTATCTAGTTGTATCACCTCTGGATTCAATTCATATGAGGGTTCAGGTATGTACTTCTTTAAGAGAGATAAATGGAACATGTCATGAACTTGATCCATATTTGGTGTAAGTGAAAGCTAATGACCCACTACTCCTGTGCAATCAAGGATCTCAAATATAATAATGTACCTTTAATTAAGATTCCCTTTTTTTCCAAACCACATGATTCTTCCATGGTAATATTCAAAGGAAAAATTTCACTCCAAAATCAAACTACAAGTCCCTTCTATAGTTTTCATCCTTACTCTTTAGTAGACTATGATCATATTTTATAAGTTTGTTGGATGGATTGAAAATTCTCTATCATTGAATTTACAATGTCAGGTCCAATTATATTTCATTCTCTAACATCATTACAAAAATTTACAGTTCAACATCGCTTCCCATATAGAGATTTATTTGGATCCATTTGAATACTTGAGAGGAAGTTATTGTTGTATGAGAACTTTACTAATGGGTGATGTTGATCCCATCCTCCTTTGAATTCCATTGAGTAGGCTCTTAGCATGTTCTCAAGTGCCTAAATAGTATTTTCAGATTTACCATCATGTTGGGGGTGATAAGTCATGATGAAATTCAATTCATTACTCAAATAATGTTGAATAATTCATTGGAATTAATAATTTAACCTTGGATCACAATTCAAGATGATCAAAAATAGTACCCCATGTGGCCTCACCACTTCCTTCACGTATATCATGGAAAGTTTATCAAGTGATAAATCTTCTCAAAAAGAGATAAAGTGGGAAGTATTGGTTAATCGATCTACCACAACCCATATTGTATTGTATCATATGGATGTTTTTGGGATACCTGTGATAAATTCCATAGCGACATTCTCTCATTTCCAAATGGGTATAAGAAATGGTTGTATCATCCCTTTAGACTTCTGACACTCTACTTTAACTTTTTGATATACCAAACACCATGAGATATACTCCACAATATCCTACTTCATGTTGTCCTACTAGAAGTGTTTTTGATTATCTTGGTATATCTTGGTAATTCTGTGATGGATGGAAAAAGATGATCTATGTAAATTATCCAATATCTCCTTCTTTATACCAGGTGATGAAAGAAAACAAAGCCTTGTTCCAAACTGAATCACACCATAATCATCGATGTGGAAATCATGCATCTTCCATTCTATTAAGTCTTTCACCTTCTTTTTAGATCTAGTTTATCCCTTTGTTCCTCATTTATCTTATCTTGGATGGATGGTTGGGAAATCATTTTGGAAAGGTAGGATGTTTTCTCTACCATTATGATTTCAAAATCCATCCTTTGAATTTCTATAGAGAGAGGGTCTTTCTCAATCCACTTCATGGATGGAGTAGTAAGTTATTTTATACTAAGAACATAAGCTACCCTGTTCACCTTTACTAGATGGTAGTGAATAGAGAAATCATATTCCTTTATTGTATCTAACCATCTGACTAAAAATTAAATATTTTTCTTGTAAGAAAAATCCATACAAAAGCATCCACCAAATACAATACAAGCACAAAGAAAAAATAGGAAAATCATGGAGTTATGTAGTGGTGTAGACCCAGAGCATCTCCTTTTCTATGTGAATATATAAATTATACTCTTATGATTAATATATATATCACACTTTTCACCATAGAGGTAGTTCCACCAAATCATCTGCAAAAATATCACATCTTCTAACTCCAAATCATGTATCAGATAGTTATGCTCTTATATCTTTAACTTTCATGAGGCATAGGCTGTCACTTTATCATTATTCATGAGTAAACAACCAAATATATTCTTCGAAGCATCATTTTATATCAAAAAACCATATCCACTTTTTGGTAGTGTGAGTACAGGTTCGATGATTAGCCTCTTCTTGAGCTCCTTAAATCGTTACTCGCATTCTTCTATCCATACATAATTTACCCATTTTCATGTTAACTTAGTTAGAATGATAGGTAATCATGATAAATTTCTCACAAAACATAGTTAGTACCCTGATAATCCTTGAAAAGTATGGATTTCCATGACACTAGTGGGTCTGGGTCATTCCTCAATTGCCTTTTCTTTTTAAGGGTCCACAGAAATTCCCTTACTTGTGATTAGGTGCTCCAAGAATGTGACTTGCTACATCCAAAAGTCACAATTTCTGAAATTATCATACATTTTCTCCTTACTCAATGATTCCAACACAATCCTTATATACTCTTCATGTTCCTCCTTTAACTTGGAGTAAATGATAATATCAATGATACACACTACCACAAATTTATTAAGGTAGTCTCCAAAGACATTATTCTTCAAACCCATGAAGATTTCAGGGGCATTAGTAATTCCAAAGGGCATCACTATGAACACATAGTGAACATACCTTGTATAGAAATTAGTATTATAAATATCTTCCTTATTCACCTTCAGTTGATGATATCCATAACTAAGATCCAACTTTAAGAAGTACTAAGCTTTTCATAGTTCATCACACAAGTCATAAATCCTTTGTAGATGATATTTTTTCTTTATGTTGATCTTATTTATCTCCCAGTGATTCATACATAGCTGCATTGATCTATCATACTTCTTGAAAAAGAGAACTGGCGTGCCCTAAGGAGATGCACTAGGCCATATGAACCCTTTTTCGAAATTCACTTGTAGTTGTTTCTTTAACTCATGTAGTTCGATTGGGGCCATACTATAGGGTCATTTTGAGATTTTAGAAGCTCCAGGTATGAATTCTATAGATAAATATTCCTCACAATATGAGGGAAGTCTGGGTAACTCTTCGGTAAATACATAATTGTTGGACTCCTCCTGTTTTAATGATCACAAATCATGAAAGTCATTAAAATTGTGTAAATCATGCTTAAATCTTATCAATCATTATTAATCTTGTTCTATTATGTTTTATTATGATTATGATTAACCTTAATCCATTCTGTGAGTATTACTTCTTAAGACAGATGGCAGATATTTGGCTAATTATGAGACATTGTTTCTGTGATCAAACTGTCTCATCGGTTAATCTGAAAAATATATAAAGTATGAGACAATGTTTCTCTACCCAAACAATCTCACCATTTATTCTACAAATTGGAAAATTCCATGACTCCATTTCCCTAACATTGTAATCATGCTACCAGTTCTAGATTTTTCAAAGGACCAAACACCATAACCGTGCTACTGGTTCCAAAAATTTCCAAGGATTAGACACCATAACCATGCTATCGGTTCCAGAAATTTCATAGGACCTGACCCCATAACTGTACTACCTGTTCCAGAATTCGTAAAGGACTGTACACCATTTTTATAACACCGTTTTGGTGACACCATAATAATACCCCATTCAGATGTTTGATAAAGGACAAGATATTATTTTTGTGACACCATAACAAGACACTGTAACAAGACACAGTTCCAAGTCACTTCTTCTGACTCATCATGACTGTGGAACCATTCCTGTCTCACCATCAACTGTGATATTATTCCTTAACAATTTTTCTATCTTTTTAAATTAAATTTATAATTTGATTCTAACAGTCACATTTGATTCATTTAATGACATTGAAATAATTAATGATTCTTTCTAGACATGACACCTGACAGTATGAGGTATGAGGTATGTGGAGATCATGCTCCTTATCATCTATAAAACAAATACCCAAGATAAAATACAAGGTGGTGCACGAGCTAGTTTCAGGGAAGTTTAGAGACTAGAATATACATTAGATTGAACATACATGCATGAAAAAACACACGAGGAACTCTATTTTTCTAATAGCTGTATTTTTTGGATCAAAACTTCAAACATCCTTGCAGCAACAACACAAAAAAGATAAGAAGAGCAACTCGATGAACTAGAAACTAGAACATAGAACACATGACACTCTATTTTTGAGTTTTCTTTCAGAAGAGGACCTGAACATCAAATCTGTTACATCCAAGAAGTCCAGAGCTTCATAGAACAAAACTCATAGAATTTCTAATCCCTTCTCATTATATTCTACTCTGTTGTTTAATATTTCATTAATATTTTGATTAGTGTGTGTTTCTATACTAAAAACACACATTTTCTCCTACACTAAACTGGAGAATAGAAGATATCCTCACACAAATATCTTCTTATACCTTATTTCACCTGCATATAACTATGGAAGAGTTTCTGTGTGACCTGGTTGTTATATTTCCCATGTAGAACTATGTTTGAGGTTATGTGACCTAGAAAATATTGTGTACTATTTTTTAAACCCCGATCTAGGGTGTGGATCAAAGATTTATATATATTTTTCTTGGTGGTTGGTGATCACCAAGTGGTGTGGATTAGGTCACATATTGAGACTGAACAAATTTTTTTATCCACTGTGTTTTCAAATTTAGTTTACATTTTATTTAACTCACATTTCAGAAAAATAAGTTTCACTTTGATAGTTATACATAGATAGTATTTATAACTATTTTGATTTAGTAGATTAGTTTATAAAGTTATATAAATATTTCATATTGTTATAATTAAGAAATAATAAATCTTTTGAGAAACTATTTGAACAGTCAAACTATTATAAATTCACTACTTTGATTAACTGGCCTATTTTGTTTTTTAAATTTGGGGATCTTCAAATAAATTTTTTAACAAAAAAATTTATAGGAACTCAATTAACCCAACCCCACCCCATCTTTAGTGTCCTACTCAAACCTAAAATCAATGTATTCTACCACAATGGAAATTTCCTCTAGGTTTATACCTTCATTTGAAACAACCATTTGGGAAAGGTATTCTTCTTCATAGGGTGTTAACACCAACACCGTTGAGGGATTTTACAAATTATATTCACGATCTTCCTTTTATTTATAGAGTAGTATTATATGGTTCATAATATGAGAGGATATTTCATTTTCCTAACAATTGATTTTTTATCCCTATAATGAGAGACAATCCATGCCCAATATAGCATCGAATTACACCAAGGGAAGTATTGCAAGATTTTTTGGAAGAATATTCCAATAGAAATTTATAGGATAAGATTATAACACTTGGGTTGCAATGATTTCACCACTAGGTGTTTTTACAAATATCTCTACTTTAAGATATTTGGGATTCAATTCAATTGTTCTAGAAAACTTTTATGAAATAAAGGAATGTGTAGAACCATAATCAAATAAAACTTTTGAATTTCTTGAGTGAATAGGAATTATACCTTGTATGACTTCATTTTCATCCTCCACTTCAGAAGTAGTGATGTAATAATCTTTAACATGATCCTTTGGCTTTGGTGGTTGCTGATGCAGATTACCCTCAAGGACCCATGGTTTAGTTAACTAGATCATATATTCCCCTTACTCCCTATAGTTGAAGCATTGAACCATAGGTGGTTCATTAAGAGGTTCCCTCATTTCCTCCATCATGTTGGTCAGATTCTTCATGTATCTTCAACATTCATGAGCTTGGTGGCATTATCTCCCATACTTGAAACATATTTCCATCCCTTTTATACAATTCCCATGATTCTTTTTCCCACATTGTTGACATGTAGGTAGTTGGATCCTCATTCCTCTTTTTTCATTTGACCCACCAACTTGAAACTCCATCCTTCTCTTCTTATCTTCACAACCATCGGACCATTCTCCAAACTCCATATCTACTTTGAGATCACATATAACCACTTCTTCATAAGTCCCAAATTCTATAATTACTAGATCCTTTAAAAGGTTTGGTTTTAAACCAATAAGGAAATTTTCTATTTTTTATCATTGTTGATGAAAAACACATGGAATATCTTAAAATCCTTGTGATGTTTTCCTCATAATCCATGATAGATACACCTTTCTTTTTCTTCAATTCTATGAATTACCACTCCATATTTTTTCAAAGATTTTAAGGGAAATACATAGTAATAAATATTTTCTTAAAGTCTTCCCACTCCATCTCTTCCATTTAATCCTTTGGATTTATGTTATTAATAAAAACCCACCATTGGTCAACTTCTTCATCTAAATGATAGAGTCGCCTTCTCCTCAGAATAATGGATCACCAAAAATATCATCCCCATTGACTTAAACTATTGTTCTATGAGAAGTGGATTAGAAGTTCCAATAAATTTAAATGATCATTGACTCATAAAGGACTCAATGTCTAGTTGATATTTCTTGGGTGAAGGCGGATATTCCACCTGATTTAGGTTTTTATTAATATCTTGAGATAGTTGGGAAATAATTTCCATAGATTTTTTAACTCTGCCTCCCATAGCATTGGTGATGTCATTTGGAAAATAATTATAGTGTCTCTCACATGGGTTGTTGTCCTAGTTTCTCCATGTTCCCACAATTTTCTAAAGCAAAAAAATTTTGAACAAAAATTAAGTCAAAAAAGCATGAATAATTTATTCTTTTATGAAATTAAATATAAGGCATATCTTTATGGATCCCTATGTTTATCCTTTTATAAAAAAATTCTTCTAGGATGTTTTGCCTATAAATAGGATTACACTTAAGGTTTTTACTCTTATTTTCTAATCCTAATTCACAAATTAACTAAATTGTGATCTAATAACAACTATAGAGACCCTATATTTTCTTACATAACTATTACTTAATTTTAGCGATAGAAAACATAATAGCCTTACAAATCTAGGATCCAAAGGTTTAGTGTCTTGGAAAAATTAGTCTTATATATAAATTTTACATAATAAAACATAACATTATTTCATTACTTATTCTATATCTTCTTAGTATCCTTCGCATTATCCTTAGTATAGCTAATCACTTGAGTATATACATTAATGGATGGGGTGATCTTAAAGCCTAATAAGAGGATGAATAGGAAACATGAATCAATATAACATGGGTGAACATAGTAATCATCATCAAAACAAAATTATAGTATCATCATCAACATCATGATGGAAACATGTGATAAATTCAGGGAATGTGGTAATGCATAAAAATGAAACATCACATCTTAGTGGTAAAATACCACACATATTTTTGAACAAATCTAGAATCATGTTCACACATAACATATGTGCATAATCATAACATCATAATTGTGGAAAAAGTTAGCATCATGTTCACACATAATGTGCATTATCTCATGAGATACATCACATTACCTAATGAACTAGAGGTATATATAATTTTAGTCCCACCCATCACATCATAATATTTACAAAATCATGCATGTCATGTAGAACATATTACAATAATTTTCGTGATGTAAAACCAAGGAAGAGAATGGGTTTAATAAGGATTTAAAAAATAATACATTCATAAATAAACTTTTTGGTTCCCAATGAATAATGGAAATCGTAATTTTACATAATACATCATTATTCTTGAGTAGACAATAAATATTTCAAGGGGAGTAAAATATGTTGTTTTGGAAATTAAAGCCACTTTGAAAAAATATGTATTTCTTAGAAATATTTTTGACATGGTAGGAACATTTATATTCCCTAATGAAAAAATTAAATTACATTTGAATAAAAAAATATAAACATTCATAACTTGGAATAGAGAATAACCCAAATAAATAAATTGGGTTTGAGAATCCCCTCACCTTAATTCCCGCTTAATTTTTTCAATTTTGCGTCTCCTGAATAATAAAATTATATTTATTAAAAAATTAATTCATAAGTTAATTATAGTCATTTATACAACTATTTTTCAATTATAATCATTGTATTATATTTCTAAATTTCCTTTAATGAAATTAAAGCATTTTGATATCATGTTTTTCTTAAAAATCTCCCTTTTCGTTTTGATTTATCTGTTTTATTAAATATAATTTATACATTAGTATAATTAATTCTAGAATATTATAATGAATATAATTACATGTTTATATGTTATATTTATTTTATAATATCCATACATGATTATGGTTATATGTGTTGACATGGAAATTTCTCCATAGGTGGTTAACCGACCTTTGATGAGACATTGTCGGGAGAGCGGGGAAGAGAAGTTTAAAATTTATATATATTGTAGTATGATACTTACAGTAGGTTAACATATTTAATATAATGTTAAATTAATGAATAATTAATTATTTTATGGTTTGTTTGGGAAAGTTTTGGTGGAAATATAAATAGAATAGGAAGAAGAAATAAAAAAAAGAGGGAGAAGTAGATTAGAACTTACTTAATCCTCGGTATAGATTCTCCGGTAGAACACTTTAACTCCTTGGCGATTGGAGTTGGATTGATCAAGAATGTACCTAAGGATTATATGGATCTTGATAGGGGGATTTGGTAAGATCTTGGGCTTTGGAATGGGTGGGAGGAGTGGTTTTCCACGGGGAGGGAGAGGGGTTATTTATACTTGAAAAAGGCGCATTTTTAGAATAAAATATTGAATAAAATAATATATCAAAGGTAAAACTTGTAATAGTGGATGGTTTACAATATAAATCATATATTAATATAATATAATGGGTTTAATACTTTAAATCCCCTTTATAATTATAATTAAATAATTTATTAAGAAGAAAAGTGTAAAGAAAGTAAAATTGTTATTTTAAGGAATCACTTTTGACTTTAGGTTTTGGAAAGTTCTTTTTAGGATTGGAAATTAAGTTTATCATATTTTAATTAATATATTATGAAATAAAATATATAATTTCTGAACCTCAGGTTCTATAAATAATTATTTCATTATTACATCATGAATGATGTAATTTGAGATATATCGGTTATGTGAAAAACTATATTTTTACTATTCACAAAAAATTTGAAGTATTTTAGAAACTTACCAATAAATCACCCCTTAAAATTTTTGATGAGATTATTTTAAAAACTATATTAATTTTATCAAAATAAATTTCTAAAATAGAAAAAAAATTGATATAAAAAATAATGATTTTAAAAAATACTTTAAAATATAGTTTATTAAAAATGTGCTTATATTTTCGTTGAGTTTTTTAATCATGATATTTATTTTTTGTCATTATAAAATTTATATTTACATAAATTAATCAGGAGAAATATTATTTCTATTACAATTTATAATTTTGAGGTCAAATTAGTATTTCAACGGTTATATTACTATTCCCAACAGTCAAGTAACTATTCCAACGATCACATAACCTCTAATAAATACCATTTCATTCTTTCACTCAATATTCAACTCAATTCCTCTCAATGTTATATATTTCTATTTTATGTAATTTTTCTTGTTTTACTAATATTTTTTTTCTTCTCTATAGTGTTTGTAGTGGAGATGATGATTCTAGTAGATTGGGGTGATCTATATTTTCTCATTTTAGCTTTTCAATTTTATATTTTTTTGTCTAGTTGTAATGTTCTGAATTTTAATTGGTTTCATTGTTGATTAATGTAATAGTATTTAGTAATGAAACAAATTATTTGTTGGTTTCTCTTTATTTTGTATCTAATATAATACATGGCGCATTTATTCAAGAAATAAATTTTACTAAAAACCCTGGGTCATTACAAAACCTGTGTGAAAAACACTTTCAAATATAAAAATATGATTTTCTTGTAAAAATAGGTTTTTAAAATCTAAAAATTGCACACATAATAACGATACCATTTTAATTGAGAAGAATATTGAAAACTTATAATGTAAATTTCAAAACATTAATGCGTCATGACGGGTGGAAAAATTGCTCATGTCGTATAAGTTAAAAAAAACATTCCTTCTGTAATTTTTTTATAAAAGTAAAAAACTACCTCATTTGGATAATACAAAAAAGAGTCATTTAAAACCATTTTTTAAATAGTCGAACACTACAAAAAAATACAGTATTTATAGGGGTTTATTTTTTAGATTTGAGGGGGTAATAACCCCCTCTAAACACATTAGCGGCGGTTATGAGGAAAAAAACTAATGTGTATCCCTAGTATTGTTAGAGTCATTTTGAGGAACCACTTGTAATAGTGAGGCCAAATTTAGCAGCAGTTAAATTAGACAGGGTTTAACCCCACTAAAATTTCAGCCTAGATTTTCTAGATATGCATGAATTAGGGGTGGTTGGAACCACCCCTGGTATATTTAATGATTTATAGGTGGTCTCCAACCGCCCCAAATTTAGTTTTAAACAGAAATATAGGGGTGGTTTTAATAGCCCCATAATTTTGACCCAATTTAGAGGAACTGCCCTCAACTTTTTATCCTTTTTTATACTCACCTATCTTGTATGTGGTTCATGCCAACCCTCCCCCTCTCTTGTGCCCCTCTTATTCACAAGTGCCCCCACCCTCTCCCCTCCTATTACCCCCTCCTTTCTCATCCTTCTGTCTAGTGGTACACGCCCACCCTTGCCCCTCCCTTGTTCATGTACACGTGTGAGCCCCACCTCCATTTCCTTCCCTTTCCCGCATATACCCCCCACTCATGTCCATGTAAATAAAATGCTTCCCATGGAATTTGATCTGCTATTTTCCTAGAAATTAGAAGAAGGCCTATACCACTCCGTTATAATTAATTTTGTTAAACAATAAAAATTATACTATTTATATATATTTAAATGTTTATTCAAATAAATGATATTTGCATAATATATTTAAATAAAATAAATATATAAACTATATATATATATATATAAATTAATGTATTCATTTTTAAATTATGTATTTATGTATTTAAATTATAATAGATTTATATTTTATTAAATTTATACATTTATATAAACTATATATTTAAATGTGCACATTTGTATTAATGCATATATTTAAATATATATATATATATATATATATTAATAATAATATAAATATATATGTATATGTATATTTTTTGCACACCTCTATAAATTATATATTTACATATATTTATATATCTATTGTTAAATATTTATACTTATTTTCTGACACGTATATATTACATATATATATTTATATATTACTCAAATACATTATATTTTATATATTTATATATTGCACAAATATATTATACAAATATATATATATATATATATATATATATTATTTATAGGTACACAATTAAAAAATATTAATATATATATATATTACGTATTTATATGAATTCAATATATTATATATTTTATAAATACTTTTATATGTAGAAAAATATTATTTATTTATATATATATTATTTATATTATATATATACAAATGATATAATATAATATTTATATATAGATGTAATTTTATGAATATTTATATATAAATATATAAATATATCTATAAATATATATATATATATATAGTTATATGTATTTATTTGTAAATATTTATTTATATATATTTATAATGTATTTATGTAATTAATAATAGGATATATATGATATAGTATATACATAATATAATTATATAATATATATATGTAATATTATATTATATATATTTATATAATTATTTTGATGTACTTACAATTATGTTTTTATAAATGTTTGAATTTATTTAATGTATTTATATAATGCCTTTTTATAATATGTTTATAATGTATTTAAATATAAATATAATGACTTTATAAGACACATACACACACATTATATAATTTGATATATTTTAAAAATAATAAAAATATCTAAAGTGATTAAAACCCCATTTATTCTTACAAATTAGTGGCAGTTATGAACCCCCTATAATTTCTTAAATTACAGGTGGTTTACTACCCCTTATAATTATATACATGTTTCTTTATAATTTATTATTTTTATTATTATTTTATAAATTATAAAAACTACAATGGTTTTTATATTATTCTTTAAATAAATTATATTTATGTATATATATATAATATATTTATGCTTTTATATTATCATTAATTTATATTAAATACAATTTTATACAAATAATTATATATTAATGTAGACATTATAAAATTATATTTATGTATACATATAAATATGATTAAATACAATCATATAAATTAATTATATAAACATATTTATATAATATCTTTATATAATATGTTTAAATACATTTATATATTGTATTATATATTATTATATTATTATATAGCTTTTTTAAGAAAATAATGGGGGTTTACAACCCCCCCCCCCCCCCCCAATCTCTTACATTAGAGGGGGTTTTGAACCCCTTGTAATCTCATAAATTATAGTAGGCTTTGAACCCACTCCAACCTCTTACATTAGAGGGGGTTCAAAACCCACTCTAATCTAAGATATTAGTTGGGGTTGTAAACCCCCACTATTTTTTAAAAAAACTTTTCACATAATATAATATATATTACTCCTCTAAAATCCAACAAAATATAATATATATATATATGGAATTTAAAATCCAACCAAATATATAGTTCCACAAATTATTAAATTAGCGATGGTTTTGGAATAACCACCGCTTAAATCCAACAAAATATTAAAAAAATATTGATAAAAAAATTATTGGGGGTTGTGAACCCCCTCTAAATTCGATTATTAGTGGGGGTTGTCCAAACCCACCTCTAACATATACAGAAAGTGAATTTAGATTGGGTTGTGCATAACCCCCTCTAAATAATCGCCACTAATTTGTGGTTTTTTTGTAGTGAAACATGGGTAAAATGACTTTAAACAATCATAGAGATATGGTAAAAACCATATTTAAAATTTTTTTATAAAATATGGATACAGAAGATAAAAATCATTTAATGGAAATTTTAAAAGATGATTTTTTAAAAAAGAAAGTCTCTTACCTTGAGTCTGACTCATCGTGTAAATTATTTTTCTTCCTGAATAATATACTTATGTTAATTTTATACTTTTACAAGAACCTATTTCAATATTGTTATTAATTTATTTCATTTAATACCATTTTATATATACATACTTAATCCTTTATATTCACATTGTATGTTTTGACGATATTCGACTCATAAGTCCAAAATGACTTCGGTAGGTTGACTTATGTTAAACAGGCCACTATTCCATCATCTCCATAATAATATTCATGAAAAATTATCATTCTTGTACATTAATTATACTTTTAAATCAAACCATTAAATATTGGTATGAAAAGTGAACTTTATTACAATCATGGTTACGGTAGATCGCAAGTACGCATGAGTAACGTTTCCATTTTTCAACGATCGTTATGGGAAGAATATAAGTTCATATTACTTATTTAAATACAAACACACAAATATATATATATATATATATCTTCTATGTGATGTGGTGATGAAAAACGAATCACATCGCTTCGAGGATGTGGTAATCCACACATATGCATGAATGACGTTATCATTTTTTAGTGAATAGGAAGGTAAGAAGTTAGTTGATATATTCTCCATTTATAATGATAAATATTTCATTTATATGATATATAAACATTAATTACATCATTATAATTCATCCATGATAGATGGTTATAGAAAATTAATTATATAGGTTCACATGTTGGTAATCTGTTGTACACACGAATGATAAATTCCTTTCACATTTTGATGAATATAGGTTATTCCATTAACATAATAACATCTCGGTATATGGAATAAACTGGTGTTATTATTTTATCATATTTTAATAATATATGAAGGAGGTGGAATAGTAAATAAAAATAAAACAAGCGGATAAAAACTAAACCACTTCTTTGGAAAACCTCCTTTGATTAACACCTTAATCTCTCTAAGGTTGGTGTTATGAATAAACTGAGACCTATAGAATGAGGGGAGGGGTTAAAGGAAATAATTTTTTTCAGTTCTTGGTGGAACCAAATGGTTTTTTAAATGTTAATTAATAATAATTATAGGTGTCATTTTATAAGAGAAAAGAGGGGCACTCTTGAAAATTCTCAAACTATTAAATTAATATAAATTAATTTTTAATTACAAATATAGGATTATTATGGGCCTAAATACCCTAATAAAATAATTTTTGGTCAATTTTAGATTACATTTTTACCATTATAATTTATTTTTAACCCCTCGCTAATCCTTTTAAAACTTACCATGACAACTATGATTTTTACACTTTAAGGGTCAATATAGTTATTATAAATGACAAAAAGGCCTATAAATGGACCATGGTTAATATTAGAAACTATATAATAATAAATTTTCCAAATATAATATTTTTAGTAATTTTCCTCATTTAATAAAATATTATATAATATAAAATATCTTTAATGATAATTTTTAAAACTATTTATTACTTTGACATTAATAATGTCAAAATAACACCTAAAATTTAAACCAAATATTTTATTATTTCCCTAAAATGTCAAGTACATAAATAAAAATCATGGATTACACTAATTATCTCATATTATATAACTTTTACTATTTTTAATATTATTTATTTTTTTTCCATTAATTGAATAATTATTGCATCAATGTTGTGTAACCATTTAGGGTAATTATTTCCTAATAATTAAAAAAAATACGATAATGAAGATAAATATTTTTTATTTCAAAATAATATTTATATTATAACATATCTTTTGTATAAACTCATATTAAAAAATATTATATTTATTAAAAGTAAAAGTGTGATTTTTTTTACTTTTCATGAAATAAAATACTATAAAGGTAATAATCTCATCCAAATGGACAAAAAAATGAAATATAACTAAATAATGGGTTATTATGGATACAATGGAATCATCCAGTAAAATTAATTCAATTTTTAGGGTCGTTTTATAATCCTTATCATTTTATCTTTAACTTTAATTACCCAATTTACCCTTTACCATGGTAACCAAAATTACTAAAGTTGCTATTCATATTGACTAAAAAATAAAAGTGAAATTTTTAATAAATTTTTATATCCTAATTAAAAATATGGAATCATTTTTTTAATAATTCATAATAAAAAAATAGAATAATTTAATTTAAAATTAATCTTGCAAAACACAATGAATAACAATTTTCTTGAAAAATTCATTTTTAAGCCCAAAAATGTACTTATACCAAAATAAGGTATAAGTATGATTAAATTTTAATTAATTAGATTATATATTAATAAATATTAATTAAGTTACTTTGATGTAAAATTCAAATCATAAAGGTAATTTTTAATAAAAAAATCATAGTTTTATAAAAATCGGTATTTTTCTCAATTCACTGAAAAATTAATCTTTTCCTAAAATTATAAAAAATCCAACATATGATAATTTTGATATATTTAATTAAAAAATGAACTTAATTTTTTCTAATAAATTTTTTTAAACTTCCAGAAATTAATTATAATATTTACTCATAAAAAGTAAGAAGACCATTTTTGGAAAAACTTATTTTTGAAGAATAAAATGTATTTACTAAAAAATATAGTACTTATTTAAAAAAAATTACTTAATACATTATAAATGATTAGTATTGTTTTATATTTAATAATTAGGTCAAAAATGTTCATTCCATCCAATTTAATGGCTAGGTTATAATGGTCACATTGAAATAATAATAATTCATTATTTGTTTAAACACAGTGTTCCATATCTTATACGCTATCAAACATAGTATTTATTTTATTAAATATTAGGATGTTACATTCTCCCCCCCCCCCATTAATAAATTTCATCTTAACAATTTTAAATAAGGTTTGGTGACTAGTTTTTGACTTCTAAAAATACCTTTTTTGAAATCTCACATCATAAGAGTGTTCAATAAAACTTCCACATGATAAGAGAGAAAAGGGAAGTATGTAGGTCATCTAAAATAACACATAACAAGGTTTATATATAGGAAAAAAATTGGATAGTGAAAAAATGGATATATTAGAGAAAACTAACTCCCAAGTTCTGATAGAGAGTGATAGAGAACATGGTAATGAAAAGTTAACCATCATGAAACTTTAAATTTGTGATGGGTTAAAAGGAAATTGATTTCTCGATAAGAAAACTGAACATATACCATTTTTATTTCAAGATAATTTTCTTAAATCTATGGAATTATATTTATGTATATAATTATATCTTAAATTGATATACTTACTTGATGAGTATATTTTAATCCTTTAATAAATTTCCACCACAATCCCATCTTTTTATCCAAGCAATGAGTATCAAAGATGAATCTTTCATGCTTGAAGTAATATAATTGACTTATATATATCAAAAAATACAAAAAATAATAACAACATATTCCTCCTATATTTATTTGTTAACCAAAACCCAAACGGTTTGTACAATATAATATAATTATCAAAAATTAATAAACCTTTAAACAAAGAAAAACTACCTTAATCTCCAAAATTAAATAGTAATACCCAAAGTTCATCTTAGATTATTCAATAAAAAATATTATTAAAATTACTCAAAGATATTCCATACATAGATTGAAACCCAAAAATAAGAAATATTTGATCACATGGTATTATAATAATTATTTTAACATATATCTCCAAATAACATCAATTACACTTAAGGTATCATACCAAATTATGTACACCCTAAACATTTAATCTCCAAGACATGCTAGTCATTTCTATAAATAACCCAAATTAGTATAAAGACACAATAAAAACACATATGATTCCAAAAGAAAACTCATCCTTTATTTCTCAAATAAAATAACATAGTATTCTATTTATCTTAGTATTAAAATTATCCCCAAAATTATAGTGATCTTATTCCAAAATAACATTAATCACTTAATTACCAAACAATTTCCAATCCCATGGTTTTCTATATGATAAAACATATGTACAAAAAATTAACTTATTCTTTATCTATCATATTTTTTGAATAAATAAAAACAATGTTATACTAACCAGGATGTCACATAGGCTAGTGGTAGGTGATGCACCCTTATTTCCCTTCGGTTGGGGGTTCAAACCTCACGACCTTGGCAGATGTGACATGTTATCACCTAGCCTATGGGTTGTCATTTTTCTAAAATTTAATCCTTATAAAATTACCAGAAAATAAAAATTTAATTATTACTCAAATAACTTTTTTGCATGACAATCTTAAGGGTTACATATACCTAAAACATCTATCAAAACTAAATAAAAGTACTCCAAATTACTCCCATCATAAAAAGAGTATTAATTATTTTAAAATTATTATCATCCTAAAATATTCCATGACTCTTGAATACTTTATATGAACAAATATTAATCACTTATCATTCTTCATAATCTATTAACTGTTATTTTTAACCATATTCCCTAATACTTCTTTCCGACAAACAAAAATATGAATTATTTCCTTATATTCAATGGTTTCAAAACATGAGACAATAAATAATTAATACCTTTTATATGTCATTTGTAGTTTCCTCATCATCAATTTTTATGGAATTAGGTATTTATAAAAAGATATTTGTGTTTTATTCCTCATCCCATTCATGAGCCTTCCCCTAAGGACATTGATTTTAATAATGATCATTCTCCCCACATTTAAAAAATTCAATTGATACTCAGGAAGAACCTATTTCCTTTATGGAATGCTTCCTTTTTCCATAGAGTATTGTTACTTTATGATCTCACTTACCACATAAAAAACATCTTCACTTTATTTTAAGATATTTTTTGGGGTTATTTTTTTCACATTCTTGATACAAATTTTATTGAATATATTAATATTTGTGATCATTATCACCTGAACATCCACCGGGATTCATTTCTCTAATATTTTATGCATTAATAAACTCACCAAGGCTCAAGATCCTAATCATTTCTTCTGATAACTGGTTATGAATATCCACAAGATTTCTTACTACCTCTCCCATTCAGTTTATATTCTCATTAATACAGCCATCATGTTTTCCTTAAAATTTATTTTTACATTGCTTCTTGTTATATTAGTCCATTTAATATAACCAAAAACGTTAGTGTGATCATATCAATAAAATTATAATATACCTTCTCATGATGAGGATAAACACTAAGATATCCTTATTTAAGTTATCTCAAACTGTTTTTATTTATCCAAAATAATTATACTTCTCCCTAATAAGCTAATAGTTGTGGTTATAGAGACTAGTAACTTATTCTCAAATAACATCATAACCTCTAATGCTTTATAATCTCCACTCTAACACCAACAGTAAGGACCTGGACTTAAAAATCACATAATCTAGTGTCTTTGCACTAGAATTCATATTCTTTCATTCCAAATTAACTTTTACGTTTGTAATTTTAGAGAATTAGATTAAACTCTTATTTTTTAAACTCATACATTACAAGTGGACACCTCTAATTAGTATCCATTTTTGGAAAAAACTCTTTAAAATAAAACATGATTTCTTTTCAGGACAGAACTTTACGACTATCAAATTGACTTCTTAGACATCCTTAAAACCTGTTGAATACATTTTAAATATGTGTGAAGATAACAAAAAGCTTAATATGGGACATAAAAATAATAAAATCATTATTCCAATTAAAAACATCACAACCCATTATGAAAACCTTTTCTTAAAAACATACCTTTTTAACCTAAAATTTTATAATCATTTATTTAAAATAAAGGATAATTAGCTTACCATTTAACATTAATGGTTTCCATGAAAACTAAAAATAAATCATATAAAATTAATTTAGGTTCATTGGTAAATAATTATAATTGAACCCTTATAAATTGGAATAACCGTATGAATGGAATTCAATATAATTATCTAGGTAAAAAATCCATTACCCAACGCATTGGAGAACTATCTAAGAGCTCCCATCATATAAGATACATTGAGCTCACTCATGAGATTTAATGGGGTAAAATCCTTTGAAAACAATTTCTAATGACCATATCATGAATAAAACTATTTAAATCTCTTTTAAACATATGTACAAAACACTTTTAGATATCAGAATACACTTTTTGGTAAAAATAATTTTTTAAATTCTAATAACTATGAAAATAATAAATAAACAATTTTATATGAAATGAACTATGAAAAATTATAAAGTAAACTTAAAAAAATTAAGGCATCATTATGGAGGGAAAATTTTCTCATGTCTTGTAAGTTAAAAAGACATTCCTTACATACTTTTGTCAGAAAAGTTATAAAGTACCTCTTTTGGAAAACAATAAAAAGATTCCTTTCAAACATTCTTTAAAAATTAAAAAATGGGGAAAAATTATATAAAAATCATATATAAATATTAAAAACCTTCTTTAAAATATTTTTAGAAAATATGGATATAAAAGAAATAGGGAGTTTCAATGGAAACTTTAAAAGAGGTTTTTTTAAAAGAAAGTCCTTTACCTTAAGTATGAATCATCATGTACATTATTTATCTTCTTAAATAATAGGAATATATTAATTTTATACTTTAATAAGAACCATTTTTACAATTATTATTCCTTTATTTCATTTAATACCATTTTATATACAATTACATAATCATTTTTGTCCCCATCAGATGTTTTGATGATATTCGGTTCATGATTCCAAAATAACTTTGGTAGGTTTAATTATGGTCAAAACAGACAATATTACATCATATATAGAATAATATTCATGAGATAATTATAATTTTTATACAAAAATTATACTTTTAAATCTAACCAATAAATATGGTTATGAAAAATGATCTTCATTTCAATCATGGAGACGGTAGGTCATACACGTGCATGAGTAAAATTTCCATTTTACAATAATCATTATGGAAATAAGGTACGAATAATTTTATCATTACAAAATAATAATAATATATTAAATATCTTATTAATTCTTTGAATATACTTATATATATCATCCATGTGATGTGTTGAAGATAAACGAATCACATCACTTCATGGAGGTGGTAGTCCACACGTAGGCATGAATGAAATAATCATTTTTTAGTGAATGGAAATGTAAGAAGGTAATTGATATATTATATTTTTAGAATGATAAATATTTCATGAATATCATATAAAAACATTAATACCATCATTATAATCAATCCATGAGAGATAGTGATGGAAAATTAATTGCATCGGTTCGCAAGGCGGTTGTCTAATGTACACAAAAATGATAAATTTCTTTCCCATTTGATGTATATAGGAGATGGATATTGGTTATTCCATTAAAAAATAACATATAAATAATTTTAGTACACTTTTTTTATTATTATATCATGTTTTAATAAGAGTTTAAGTAGGTTTACGAGGAAACAAAACTATAAAAAGCAGATAAAAACTATACCTCTTCTTTGGAAACCCTATTTTGATCAACACCATAATCTATCGGAGGATTATTTTTTGCATAAAAAAGACCTATATAATGATTTTATGGATTATAATAAGTTATTTTGGAATTTAATGGCTGAAAAATGGTTTTTATGCAAGAAGTAATGAGAAGATGATGTGTTCTTTTATAAGAGAGTGGAGGGGCGCTCTTAAAATTTCATAAAATACTAAATTAATATAAAATAATTTTTTCTTCCAAATGGATTAAAACTAATTTATTTAAAATATAGGATGGTTGTAGGTTTAAATACTCTCATAAAATATTTTTTTTACAAGTTTATGTCAGATTTTTACTCTTATCATTTTTTTCTAACCCCTCACTAACCCTTTTAAAACTTACCGTGGCAACAATGATTTGTTCTCTTTAAGGGAAAATATAGTTACTATAAATGGGAAAAGGCTCATAAATGGACCATGGTTGATATTATAAATCATATCCTAATTCCTTGGATGAATCTAATATTTTTATTAATTCTATATCATTTAATTAAATATTATTTAGTATAAAATATCATTAATGTCATTTTTTAATACCATTCATTACATTGAATTTAATAATATCAAGATAACACTTAGAATTCAAAAAAATATTTTATTATATCTATAACATATCAAGTTCATCTATAAAATTCATGTATTACATTAATTATCATAAATTATATTACTCTTAATGTTTTTAATATAATTTATTTGTTTTTTCCATTAATTGAATAATTAATGTATCAGCGTTGTATAAGAACTACTGCAAATATGGACATTTTCAACAATAGAAAAACTCATTAACAATACTAAAAAATCATTTTTAATCGAGACTAAGATAAAGGGGGGTCCCCTATAATTGCGCTAAAAAAAGTGCTGATAAAGACCCATTTTAGCAGCGCTAAACAAAAGCACTGATAAATGGGTCTTTTATCAATGATTTTTTAGCACTAATAAAAGACAACTTTTTATGAGCTCTTTAAAAAAATTACGGATAAAAGTTAAGAAAACATTAAAAAAAATAAACAAATATTTCTGCAATTCATGCAGGGGCTTCAACAGCACTTGAAACCCCCTTGAACAGCGTCCCCCACCCCAGCCCGCATGTCCCAGCGACCCCCCAAAGCCTTTAACAGTGCCCCAACCCCCTTTAACAGTGCTACCCATAATTTCCCACCCACACATGCTAAAAAATCACTGATAAAAGTTAAAAAAACATTAAAAAAAACATATATTTCTGCAATTCAGGCAAGGGCTTCAAAAGCACTTGACGACCCCTTGAACAGCGCCCCCCACACCCCCCCCCCCACCCCACCCCACCCCACCCCAGCCCGCATGCCCCAGTGACCCCCCAAAGCCTTTAACAGTGCCCCAACCCCCTTTAACAATGCTATCCATAATTTCCCACCCACATGCGCAACCTGCCCCCCCTGGATTCAAACTCGGGACATGTTTCATACGCGCCTAAGCCTTTACCACTCCACCATATTCCTTTACTTTTCATTTATTAATATATCTATTTATTTATATATATATTTATTTATATTCACTCATATATTAATATATATTTATATTAATATATATATATATATAGTTATATTAATATATATATATTTAGTTATATTAATATATTTATATATATAGTTATATTAATATATTTATATATATAGTTATATTAATATATATATTTAGTTATATTAATATATTTATTTATTTATATTAATATATATATATATATAGTTATATTAATATATATATATAGTTATATTAATATATATATATCCTTATATTAATATATATATATATCCTTATATTAATATATATATATATATATAGTTATATTTATATATTAATATATTTATTCATATATTAATATATATTTATAAGATCAGTTTTAAATTCATTTATAAAATATGATTTTTTGTGTGTGTTTATAAATAAATAAATACATATATACAACACAACCACACACATATTATATGTGTATTTGTAAGTATAATTATATATATTTATATATATTTACAAATATTATATATTAATATGTATATACATATGTTTAGAATATATAGATAATATATTTCAGTTTTTCAATACAGATGCACACAAATATATATACACACACATACACAAGTCGTATAGGTATATAAATATTAATATATTTTTATTTTAAATAAAATGGATGATATTTTTTTATTTATATAAGCCTTATATATTGAGAAATATACTTTATATGTAAATATGATTAATTATTTATTTATAAAATTAAATTTTTATGGGTGAATATATAAAAAAAATATGTATATATTGTTATATAATTGATTATAAGTAACATTACGTTGTGAAAAATGATAAAATTTCAAATCCACAATATCAATATAAATGTAACCCCTAGGAATAAATTCAGTCCCCAATGGAAAAGGTCAAAAAGAACCCCTAAAATGAGGTTGAAATTTGATTGAATGTTAAAAAAATTGGTTATCTGGACTAAAAACTCAGTTTTGGAGGCCTTTTGGGCATTTTTTGGCCTTGAAAAATGTGATAGAAGTTCCCTTGGGTCACAGCGCGTAGATCTCATCGTAGGCTTCGATTTGATATGTTGTAGAGCTCAAACGGACACCCAGATCAAATGTTATGGCCGTTTGAAGTTTGAGTTACGTTTTCAACTTATTTTAGATCTTTTATTATTATTTTTTATTTTTGGTGTCTTCAAATTGTTATTAAATGATTATTAGATGATGATAATTAGAAAATTATTAATTAATAATTTTTTAAGATATTTTATAAGCCATTTGCACTATATATCTTACATATTAAGTGAAAATGTTTATTTACTTATCTAAAACATATTTAGAAAATATATATTATATTTATATCAATATAAATATACATATATATCAATATATTATTTTTTATGAAAAAATATTTTTTTTGAAATATTCACATTATCAGTGCAAGGAAAAAGCGCTGATAAAGCCCCCCCACCCCCCCCCCCCCCTTTAACAGCACTACTAAAAAAGTAATAATAAAGGGGGGCCCTTTAAGAGCGCTAAAAAGCGCTGATAAAGGGGGCCCTTTAACAGCGCTAAAAAGTGTTGATAAAGGGGGTTCCTTTATCAGCACTAAAAAAAGCAATGATAAATGTTCACTTTTAACAATGCTTTTTTTAGAACTATTAAAATTTCCCTTTATCAATGCTTTTTTTTAACACTAATAAAGGCACCCCCTTTATCAGTGCTTCTTTTTAATGCTGTTAAAGAGTGGCATTGTGGAAATCCAGTTTTGTGGAAGTGAAAAATTTAAAATAATTATTTATTGAATAAAAATAAAAAATAAATTATCATGATGAAGAAAAATCATTTATATTTCAAAATACTATTTATATTCAAACATATCCTCTTGATATCCTCATATTAAAAATATTATATTTATAAAAAACAATAGTGTGGCATGTTTTACTTTTCTTGAAATAAAATGCTATAAAGGTCATAATCACATCCAAATTGAGAAAAAATGCCATATAACCAGATTTTAGATAATTATGGATGAAATTAGCTCATTTTATTTCATTAAGGAAGGTTTTAGGGTCAATTTTGAATCCTTGTCATTTTATTTTTAACTTTACTTACCAAATTTACCCTTTACCGTGATAACCAAAATCACAAAAGTTACTATTTATATTGACTAAAAAAAGTGAAATATTTACAAAAATTGGACCTCTAGATTAAAAATATGAAATTAATTTTTTTTAAATTCATAACATATAAGTGGAACAATTTAATTTAAAATCAATCCCACAAAATGCAACGAATAACAGTTTTCTTGAAAAATGTGTTTTTAAGACCGAAAATGTACATATAAAAAAATAAGGTATAAGGATTATCAAAATGTAATTATTTATATTATATAAAACTAAATATTTATTAATTTAATTTTATATAATATTCAAATCATAAAGGGTCTTTTTTTAATATAAATAAAATTACAGTTTTATAAAAATCGTTATTTTTTACTATTCACTGAAAATTTAATCTTTTCATAAGAATATCAAAAATTCATCCTAAGATAATTTTTACATGATGAATTAAAAAATTAAATTAATTTTTCAAATAAATTTTATAAAATTTATATAAATTAATTATAATATTCACTAATAAAAAATAAGAAAACCCATTTTTAAAGAAAACATATTTTTTTAGAATAAAATGACTTCACTAAAAAATTGATTGAATATTTAAAAATAATTAATTAATGAGTAGGACCATTATATATTTTATAATTAATTTAATATTGTTTATTGACACTAATTTAATGGTTAGGTTATAACTGTCATATTTAAATTGTCATAATTTGTTGCTCGTTTAAGCTTGGTGTTCATGTATTGTATGCTATCAAACATAGTCTTTTTTTAATCTTGGGATGTTAAAAGTAGGTTATAGATTTATATGGAGTATAATTAGTAAAACTAGGTATTTTTTAAGTAAAAACCACGATGTCACCAATGTGAGTTGGATGAGTCTGTAAGGGAAAATGGATGTAATCTAGACATAGGGATCTTTTCACTAGTTAGGGAGGTGTGGAAAACACATTAATATGAAATTAGTGTTTTTCTTATTTAATTTAATTAATGATTTAAATGGTTGAATATTAATGTAATTAGATGCATCATTTGGGATCATCTATAAATAGATGGGCAGGATGGCTCAGATGACTGACCAATGCTTGGTTGGGAGTAATGTTAGTTAGTTGTAAGATTTTATTACCTTGTATAGATTTTTGGAATGTTGTTTCTTGTAAAACATAGATATTTTTATATTTATTATCTTTGTAATTAAAGGTTACAATATTCCTCTCATAGAGTAGGTAAATTCCTAAACTACATAAATTTATTGTGTTATCATTCCATGTGTGTGAGTGTATTTCTTCTAGATCGCTCTACTCCCAAGATTGTTTTTTCTGAGGTGGTGAACCAGGGTGGAAATTGAATAAAATAATTTTGAGCCTTATTCCTCTACAACTTCTATAATAGTGCGCAATTTTAATTTTTGGAATTTTGAATTCTTGTTTTGCATTTTTTTCAGAGGGGGTTCTAGATCAGAAGGGGGTTTCAGCGCAACACTCCCAACATGGGGAGTAATTGTTATGATAAGGATGATGTGGACTACTAAGAAGATATATTGAACACATGGAGTAATAATAGGAACCTAAAGAACTATTTATGAGTAATATAGAGTAGTTTATAATCATATATTATGTGTGAATCAATTATATAGAATTAGAGGATATGATATTGGAGATAGAGAGTAGAGTTTTGAAATATAATGATTTTTATTTTTATATGGATATATATTACCTATGTTCATTCATAACTATGTTATTATGGTGTATGAAGTAAACCATTCAATATAATGATGGTAGTGATTTGTAAATCCTTATAACATGTATATGTAAAAATGAGATGGTTATTCCTTAGATTATCCTTTTTATTAAAGGTGATCAATGTAAACACTCATGTTATCTGTGGTTGTGATTCTATCCTTTCTTTCAACATAAAAAATTAGTATAATCTGGGTCTACTCATTGATATATTAGGGACAGAAAATATTATGGTTGTTTAAGAAGGTAAATTTATTAGTTTTTCGATGTTTGATTCACCCCTCCCTCTCACGACATACTAATATTGGGACCATGACTTTTCAACTAAAATTATCATCCGTTCAAGGAACCAATTTATACAAGGTCCTAACCATATGTTTTGGAATCAACACATGTGATACATATAAAAATAAATATTTGATTATGTTAGTTTATAATAATTAAATAATTTATTCTTATATTATATACATATGCATGTCTAATTGGATTTTTACTGGTATAGTTACATGAATCGGGTTCTCCAACCAATTGAATGTTTATGTAGATGATCACTCATTATATTATTTGACCTAATATTGTTGATATTTTAGTAAGTAATTTTATTTAATGAGCATTTAGATTCAAATATTATTTCATTTATTCATAATTGTTTCTAATTTTTTTTACATATTTAACAGAACTAATTTAAATATGGGATAATATAGTTTCTAGGGAAGGAGGAACGTGTTATATCTTGGAAGAATGAGGTATTTCATAATATTTTTGTATAGGATAAATAAAAAAATGATTTTATGTATTCCAAGGAATTTCACACTCTACCATCAAGCAAGTGGATACAGTGAGTGAAATTAGTGATTTAGGATTTCATAAACAAGTTGAGGAGAATTTGATTATTAGGTCACTATATAGGATGATGGATACTTGGGAGGAGTTTATGCACAAAATTATGAAATATCATATTTATGTGTATATTCATCTAGAATGTTCAAGAAAAAGAACATGTATAAGTGCTTGAAAAAAATAATGTTACATTTATAATGTATTAAAATATTCTTTAAATACTTGTATTAATTTTTTATAAGTGCATATATAAACAATGATGCAAGCATATACAGGAACACATACCAATATAGGAACAACTAGTAAAGATACCCAAGCATTCAGTTTAGGGTTATTCCCAAATAAATTATGAAACACATCCAATGTCAAAAGTTCAAAAATAGAAAATTAATATTTAAAATGAAATATAATATTATTTTGATACTTATGTTAATTTTTCATAAGGTATGTAGATATGCACCTCAACAACACTAGAAATATCCTTCATCAGCACTAAATGAGAACTAATGTTGTAAGTTCCTTTAAAAGGGGTCACTTTTAAAGGTGTTGATAAAGTACCCTTTTATCGATGCTAAAAATAGCAATAAAAAATTCCCCTTTATCAACACTAAAAAATCACTGATAAAAGTCAAAAAATATTATTTTTTTCGTAAATAGGTGTGAGAATAGTATGGAGGCCACCCTCACTTTTATCAGCGCTTGACACCCACAATATCCCCCACCACCACCACTTTTATATGTTTGTATTTGGCCCTCTACCTTACCTTTATCAGTGCTAGATCACCACTTTTGGCCACACCTACGTGCACCTTCACTTGGATTCAAACCTTGGACCTCCACCCTCACACACCAGTTCCTTTACCACTATTATATATTGTTTTGTTCTGTATTTTGTTATATATATATTTATTTATATATATTTAGTTACTTTTTTATCCATATATTTATTCATATATTTATATATATTTATATAATTATGTTTAACTACATTTATAAAATATGATTTGTTTGTGTGTGTTTATAAATATATATATACATACATATATATACATATGTGTGTATCTATAAATATAATTATAAATGTTTATATTTATTTACATATATTATATATTTATATTTATATTCATTTATTAGAATATATAGATAAATATATATCTATTTGTTAAAACATCCACACACACAAATATATTTATAAATATATAAACATTATATATATATTTTATAGGTATATAAATATTCATAATTTTTTTTAAATAAAATGGATATTATTTAAATTTAGATATGATTTATATATTTGTTTCTGATGGATTTCATGATCACACTCATTTTAAGTTAATGTGGACCTACATTCCAAAGGAAGGTGGTCACTTGGATTTTTCCAATGACATCTTAGAAAACATGTTGGCCTAGAGGATTGGAAGTTGGGATCATCACATCCTTTTGGGGGAATTATTGCTTACTTTGGGACTCTCTTATAGATTTAATATTTATTCTTAAACCCTTACCAAATATTAGTATGGGAATGGTTACCCCTATACTGATAATCTTAACGATGCCATGTTTTTTATGTAAACCTCTATATGAATTAGAGGTTCCCCTTTTTCTCTTATTAATTCATGATACTTTGTTCTACAGCTACATATTTGGGATCTCTGAAATTTATTTTCATCCAAGGAGGTGGTTGGTGTTTTGAATTTGGGATTGAAATGCAAAGAGGCATATTATTTGTCCTTTTATGAACAAGAATTAGAGCCCATGTAGTTCAATGGAATGGTTGAAGGGGAAATGAAATTGTGTTTGGAATTCAAAGAGGAATCCTATATATTATACTATGAACAAGAATCATATAACATGTAATTTGATTGAATGGTTGGGAATTATACCTCAATAGGAGGCCCATACTGGAGGCACTTTCACAATTTAGTTGGGATGTTCATCATAGATCTCTAAGCCCGCACGAGTCATGCTCATTGTGAGAAACAAGAGACAGTGTAAGATCCATCACATTGCATGAGAGCACACCATTACATTTGAAAGGAAGAATTATGAACTGAGGCTGCCTTGAAAAGGTTACAATGTCATTAAAGGGGTGAAAATGGAATTAATGTGGGGCTTATGCATAGGTTTCCCAAAGATACCTGACATGGTTGGTGGTTCAGGTTATGATTTTGGTCGGGGCTTACACTTGGGAGGGTTCTTGAATTTTTGGAACCATGAGGAGTATCTCAAATCATGATAAATTGACATTTTTATCCATGAGGAGTATCTAGACCCATGGTAAGTTTATATTTTTAACCATTATTATTATATCGACTCATGATTCATGAATATTTTGATGGGGATTATACCTAAAAGGATGCCTAGATTTATGGAACCATGAGGAGTATCTCAAATCATGGTAATTTAATTATTTTAACCATGAAGAGTATCTCAAATCAATGGTAATTTAATATTTTTACCCATGAGGAGTATCCTGAATCATGGTAATTAAATATTTTTATAGGGATTATACCTATAAGGATTCATATATTTCATGTTTGTGAAGGATCATATGATCACATAGGAGTTTCCATGTAGGGATTTATGAAGGAGGTTTGTTCGTATGGTAGTGGCCGCATGGAATTTACTACATGGGTTGGATGCATGGAATTTCATATGGAATTGGGTAAGGGATGACCACATGTCAGTCTATGAGAGAACCTAATATGGTACCCTACATAAGACTAATTGCATGGTCCTGGACACATAGAACCCAATAAGGGATATCAGCATGGAATTTTGTGAGGGATGGACACATAGAATAGTTTTTTGGGGTTGTCCACATAGAATCATTGTGAATCAGGTGTCTTCTAATGTGAGTCTACATAGAATCTTTGTGAAGGTTTGGTCATATAACATTAACGAATTTCATCCCATGAAGAGGGATATCCATGTTAAGGCTCTATCTAATTTGAAACTCATGAGTTTTTCCTTAGTTATTATGGTAGATGAAGTCTAGTTAAAGCCTCTATAAATCCTACATCCCTCATAACTTTTATAATTTTCTCCAAAAATATCCTATGACCTTTGTAAAATCTCTCTATTGACACATCCTCCTCCTAAAAAATATCATCCCCTCCACTCTTCCTTTTATTCTTCCTTCAACATGTTATTTCTCCCAAAAATCCCCTCCTCAAAAATTATCCCCCCTCATCTTTGAAATGGTGTTGGAATTTATAGTTATATATAACTAACCAATATTCTGAAACTAATGGAAATTTTTCAATAGTTGGTTGTAGGATATTCACATGGGAGTGTGGTTGCATGGGAGCTTTGCATAGAAGGCTCGCAAAGAAATTTTTGTCTGTGAAGAAATTTATTCGTTATGTAGGGGTACTAAAATGATAGATCTTTCCACAAAATACACAATGGTCACGTGGTATCCATATTTCATGACATATTCACAAATCCTTTACTTACTAAAACACCATAAGGGTGCTTCACAGGAGAGGATTTTCTACCAGGTTATGATCATGTTGTCGAGTGCATCAAATTAAATATTTAATTTTTACTAGAATTTCTATAGTACATCATGAACCCTAGGTCATCTCGTAATGGAGCCTTAGATAATTAATTTAAAAAGAAATTTTTGATTAAGAAAAAGGGGAATGGTATTGTATGAAATTTTGATTTTTTTGACTTATGATGAAATAATATAAAAGAAAGCGATATAAGAAAGAATAAATTGAAAAAATCAATTAAGTGTGATCAACCTGGGGAAATATCATGATGCTCATCCTTAATAACTTCAAGATATTGGGTTATTATATTTTAATACCTGTTTTTTAATACCTAGAACAAGAATATTACTGATTTTAAACTAGCATACCTCCTAGTGTCCATTCAAAAACATACAATGATTCATTGGATACCACTGATGATTGGGTGATTTGTGTTCGACTTCATAACTGAAACTCACAATGTAAACACATGAATAACTCAATGCTCTTTCTAGGATTGTATTTTATTTCAATGTGTTAACATGAAATGAAATTGAATAGACATGTTAGTTTTTATGTGAGTTAAATTGACCAATAGGAACCACACAAACACCACAATTAAAAGAGGGAAGAATAAATGGTGAACAGTGTGTGAAACATCACATGAAAGAGTACCGCCAAATATGATCATATGAGTTAAGAATGGCATACCATTACATAAATAAATAAAATAATAATATAATATAAATAAAAACAACCTGAAAAAATATAATTAAAAATGTCATTCAAATACTACAAACATGAATCTCAAGATTACTTCATGTTCCTCCCCGGGTGATCACAAGGCATTTAGAACTCCATGGGGGGAAAGAAATAAAATGATGATGTAGTATCACTTCCCATGGCCTCCAGAACTTATAAGATTTAGTAGAGGACTCCTTTGGGAATCCGAAATGTTATCGCCTTTCCTCTTGGTCTAACATCCAAATGGGGATCCCAAGGTATCATTTTATAGGTAAGTTAGAAGGTGGTTTTGAGCCCCCAGATATCTAGAAACCACTTGGCCCATACTTTTTTACCTCTGTACAGACTTATATCACTTTGAAAAAAAGTAAAAAGATGTATCCACACCTCTTAAATATATCCAATGAAAATGTGGCACCATTTGGAAAACTAAATCTCAAGATATTGACGTAATACAGAACACCAATTTTGGATTTGTGCAAATTTGATTCCCTAGATAAATCAGTTCATATGGGACTCTTAGTGAATGAATTGCAATCTGGTTCCTTCATAAGAGTTGTATAACATTAATTTTTGGATATGAAAACAAAATATCAGCCCATTTGGATTCACGGATTTCTTAGAACATTCATAACAGTTTTTATGTGTTCATGGGATCCCATGAAATTTAAACCATTTTTCTTCCACTTCATCTGAGGCCCTCCAAATCACCTCCACCAACAATGAAAATATACAAAAAAGTGAAATTACCCTTTTTATCAATGATTAAAACATAATAATTGATTCAAACATGGAGTGAAATTTTTTATAATAATTGGAATTTACAATTCAAAATCAGTTTAATTCAGTGGTGTAAAGGGTGAAAATGAATAGTGAATCACTGCGCGATCACACCCCCACACCTAAACATTTTCACTCCTATGAAAAGTAAAATTTAAAAAATTATGCATGTAGATATTTCAAAATTCATTAATACATAACATTAAATGAAAATTTGATTTATGAAAGTAATGTGATCAAAGTAAAAATCACACTAATGAGTTGTTCTCAAAGATCATGGAAAACGGTGTCTCATAAATTGTATCAAAATGAAATTCAAAGAGATGGATGATACCAATATGAGAAAGTAACTAAAAATTAAATCATGACACTAAATCTACACATGTGTGGAAAAACCATTCCATGTTATTCTTCCCACTTTCAATCAAGTAAATATAGGTTATTTTAACATTTTTTTGTTTAAATGATTTTTCCCACTGAACCTACCATGCATCCTTTACAATCAAATTTCAAGACCCACTCACTTAAGAATTACCATAATTAAAACCTTAATCTCCAATACTATATATCCTCATATGTTTCACATTTCATCACTCCCCTCATTTATTGATATTTTTTTCAAAAGTTGAACTTGGGAAAAATCTCACACTCATCACTCAGCCCTTGTTTGAGCTCCTCACGACATTAATTATAATTGTTATAACAAGATTAAAGGTTGAGGAAGAGTGGTTTTTTGACCTGCAAAAGACATAACCCATATTTTTTTGTTGTTTATATATATATATATTTATTTATTTATTTATTTTAGTTATAGACTTTTTAGCGCGTACAATAGTCGTATAATAGGTACACACCCATAGATCAATCCGGTATAGTAATGAAATAGATCCGATAAAGAGTGAACGTATAGAAAAATTATTTTAAAAGGCTGATAAATATTAACCTAACATATATTTACCTTCTATTAAGTAATAAATATTCACAATTTATGCTTTGGTGCAGAAGTGTGTGGAGATATTAAGCGACGCAATTTTCCCATAAACTACTCGCATAAGGGGTATCAATCGTCTCAAAGGTTTCATAGAGATACAATCATTTATATCATTTAAAAGCAACCAATTTACTCAAAATCACTCCCCAATGTTAAATTCATTCCAAAATAAACATTCTATTAGTGATTTTTTTAAAAGTTAAAACAACATGAAATAGGGAAATTTATCATGTATTTCCAATAACTTCTATAATTAAGTAGGCATCATTTTCCATGATAAAGTGGGCATCAAAAATTAATATTCCAACACAAAATTTAGGGGGTATGGGGGGAATTAACAATACTATTCATTAATAAAAAATGAGAATACAGATAAAAGATGATGAAAATACTAACAAACTTGACAAGGTGGAGAAAACTAAAAAACTATTAATCATGCTAAAACGGGGAAAAATAAGAAAATAAATGAAAATACTAACGAACCCATGAATGTACCAACCCCCCCCCCCCACACACACACACAGACACACATAGAGTGTGAATTTTCCTCACTGTAATAAAATAGAATGTGGGAAGGAAGGATAAAACCCGGTCGGTTTCACTGGTATGTTTCTTCTTGAAGATTGATTTCCCCCCATCAGGTGCTTTGGAAAATAATTGTAAAACTTTTTGAGTCTCTTCCCATTAACGGTAATAAATTTTCCACTCTACTCATAAAAAACCAATATTTCACCAAAAGGGTAAATGTTAGTAATATTATAAGGACCAAGCCAACGGGAATCAAGCTTACTTGGGTGGAGCTTTAGCCTACAATTTTACATGAGGACCTTCTCACCAATATAAAACTTCCACTGATGATTTAACCCAACATATATAGCCTTTGTTTTATCTTTATAGATTCAAGAGTTATCATATGAATCATGATTAATTTCTTACAACTCATGAATCTACAACTTCTTATGTTCACCTGTATATGAAATATTCATATTACGTTTCTTAATAGCACAATATGAATGGTTCTATACCTCTAATGGGAGGTGAAAATACTTTCCCAACATAATCTTATATGGTGACATTCCAATTGGGGTTTTAAAAACTATAAAATATGCCCAAAGTGCATCATCCAAGTGTAAAATCTAATCTTTCCAATTAGGTTGTACGATTTTTTTCAAGATTCTATTAACTTCCCAATTTGAGATTTCTTATTTTCTGTTAGTTTGGGGTGATATGTAGTGGAGAATTTATAAACAACCCCATACTTATGATGCAAATTTTTCATATTGAGATTACAAAAATGTGAACCCTAATCACTAATGATGAATCTAGACAAACCAAACCTACTGAAAATCTTGGACCTCACAAAATTAACAACCACTCGAGATTCATCAGTTCTGGTAGCCTTTGCTTCCACCCATTTAGAGACATATTATAAATCCAATAATTTGTACACAAATCCAACTGAATTTGGAAAATTCCTCATGATGTCAATGCTCCATGCGTCAAAGATCTTACAAAATAAGATGGTTTGCTAAGGATTTTCATTCATCTTGGAGATATTCCCTATGAATTGACTTCGAGTACATGACTTACAAAATTTATGGGCATATCTATACAATATTGTACAATAAATTCCTAATTCAAGGACCTTTAGAGATGTACGTTGAGAGCTAAATTTTCCCCCACAATCTAAAGTGTGGTAGAAGGTCAAAACAGAGGTGAACCCATAGTCAGGGACACACCGATGAATAACTTAGTCACTACAAATTCTCCATAAATATGGGTCATCCCAAATGTATCATCGAGAATCATGCTTATGTCTCTGGGATTGTGAAGTTCCAAAATTATTGAGGACCCTAAATGTAGCTAGAAAAATCAAAATGTCCACATACTTGGGGGTAAGGTCCACAACATCAAAAAGGTTCTGATGAGGGAAGAATTATTCAATGGGGAGGGATGAGTCGGCATGGTGGTCCAATGGTGGGTAAATACTACTAATGTGGTTATCTAAAACATTTTCCACCCCTATATTATCATGAATATCAAGTTTAAACTCTTGGAGGAGGAGCATCCACCGTATGAGGTGGGGCTTTGCTTCAGTTTTCTTAAGGAGAAATCGAAGGGTAGCATGGTCAGAAAACACAATGAATTTTGAACCAATAAGATATGAATGGAATTTTTTCAAAGAAAAAACAATATAAATGATCTCTTTTTTAGTTATTGGGTAGTTTAACTAGTTAGGATCAAGGGTACATGAGGCATACGCAATGACATGAGGAGCCTTCTCAATCCTTTGTGATAAAACTTCCCCAACTAAAAAGTTAGAGGAATCACACATAATTTTTAATGGGAGATCCCACATTTGTGTTTGGATGATGGGTGGTGATGTGAAACTCATTTTTAGTGAATTGAATACATCCTCACAGTTTTTATCAAACACAAAATCAGATTTATTTTGTAATAATCGAGATAAGTTATGTGTGATCTTACTAAATTATTTAATGAATATGCGGTAAAAACCTACATGATCTAAGAAAGATCGCACCTTGTGACCACATTTTGGATATGGAAGGGTTGAAATTAATACAATTTTTAATTTATTCACTTGAATACCCTTGTTTGAAATAACATGACTAAGAGATATCCCATGTTCAACCATGAAATGGAATTTCTTGTAATTTAATACAAGATTATTTTCTATGTAATGATGGAGGATAAAACCTAAGTATTCCAAATATTCATAAAAGGAAGTGTCATAAACTGTAAAATAATCCATAAAAACTTCCATGAAATTCTCAAGGTAATCTGAAAATATACTCAACATTAAATGATGAAGAGTACCAAGAGTATTACAGAGACCAAAATGCATCCTTATGTATGAAAATGTGCCAAATGGACAGGTAAATGTTGACTTTTCTTGATCCTTAAGATCTATATGTATTTCGAAATAACCCTAATATCCATCAAGGAAAAAATAATGGGACTTACCAGTAATAATTTCAATCATTTGGTCAATGAAAGGTAGAGGAAAGTGGTCATTTTGTGTGGCTTGGTTCAGTCGATAGTAGTCAATACAAACTTGCCAACTATTTTTCACACTTGTTGGAACCAATTCATCCCATTCATTTGACACAACCATTATTCCAATTTTTTTAGGCACAATTTTCATTGGTCTTTCCCATTTACTATCAGATATAGGATAAATGATCCTAGTAGTAAGTAATTTACTAACTTCCAATTTTACCACTTCATGGAGAGTGGGATTTAACCAGCATTGAACTTGCCTTACGGTCTTAGCCTCATCATCTAAAAGTATATAATGCATACAAATAGATGGGATAATCTCATGAATATCGGCCAATGTCCATCCTATCACCTTTTTACACTCTCTTAAAAGGTTAAGTGGTTTTTATTCCTACTGTGGAGATATTTTTTTAGTAATAATTATGGGTAATTTTTCAATACCCTCAAGATATGCATATTTTAAATTACATATAGATGGTTTTAATTCCAACACTAGTGGTTTTTGGATTCAAGGAGGGGATTTAGGGGGAGTGGGGTCCATGAAATTGCCTATCTTATTATGTTTGTTCTCTAAGGAAAGAGAACCTATGGAAATGAGATTTATATAATCATTTATAGTCATGGGTACCTCAGAATGAACACAATCATCAATTATAGAAAAACAATTAATCTTTTATAAACCCAAAAAACATTAAAAATATGAATCCAAACTCAAATCATCCAAGGGTGAATAATAGAAAAATAAATCAGAGTATGGGTTGAGGAGAGAATTTTGTGTGTTTCATTTGAGATAACTTCCATAGAATAGGCAGGAAGAGTGGAATTCTCTTCAATGGGGTGTTTCGTATCCTCAAGGATGATAAAACTTACCTTTTATCCACCTAACTCCATGGATATCATTCCATTATTAATGTTGATAATTGTATTTGTGGTTTTAAGGAATGGCCTTCCCAGTATGAGAGGGACATGTCCTTTGGTTCAGGTATCTTCGATCTCAAGAATATAGAAGTCTACTGGGGATATGAGATTATTTAATTTTACAAGGATGTCCTCGACCACTTCTAATGGGTGTGTTGTGCTCTGTTTGGAAAGTTTCATGACAATTATCATCAGTTTAAGCTCTCCAACCTACAGAGAAGTATACAAAGAGTGAGGAATTACATTAATGGAAGCACCCAAATCTAGCATTTCATTAGAAAAGAAGGTCTCCCATATGGTACAAGGTATAGAAAAGTTTCTTGTATCCTTGAATTTGGTTGGAATTGATGGTTGGATAAAAGCTGAGACATTTCTTCCAAGGTTTACTCTTTCATTCCCCTTTAGTCATCATCTATGGGTGCAAATATCTTTAAGAAATTTTGCATAGTGAGGGATTTGTTTAACTAAATCCAATAAATAAATGTTAACTTTCACCTTTTTAAATGTTTCCAATATTTATTCATCAATATCATTATCAAAAAAAATCTTATATTTAGAGAGTCTTTGAGTGGAAGAAAGGGGAATGGATTGTTTATGGGAATCCTCAATGATAATTTGTTTACCCTTTTTATCTTGTTTTTATTTACTTGAATATTTTGAGGGTACGGAAATAGAGTTTTCAATTGAGAGACTTACCTATTATGTAAAATCAGTAGAAGGAGAAACTTATTTACCACTAAGAAGTGTAATTTCACATACATTACCTTTGTCCTCTGTATTAGAAACGGGTTGGGTTGGTATTTGTCTATAACCTTTCATATTTATCTCATTGATGGTGTTTTCTAATTGTCCCACCTGAGTTCATAGGTCATGAATAGATGATTTTGTGTTCTATTGAAACTGGAGGTTCTGGATTTCCATTTGATTCACCATGTCCTCAAGGCTTAGTTCAGACTTGGTAGGAGTATGATTATTCCAAGAAATTAAAGGATAAGAAGGTTTCATACCTTGGCCTTGTTGATACCATTTATACTTGGGGTAGCTTGATTCTCCCCCTTATAGATATTTTGGTTGTGATTTCCACACAGGGTTTGTATTTGGCCTAAATGGTTCTTTCTTGAAGGGTGGTTCTTGTTAGAATGGAAACCAAGGGAATATTATTGCACGAGACATAGATGAATCCTGAAGTTGTGGGAACTAGTCAGAAAAATGAGTGTTATCAGAAAAAATACCACATTTTAATGGAATTGGAGGAGATTTTGAACTACCTTGTACTTCTGATAATTTCCTTATAATGATATGAATCTCATCAAGTTAATTATCTACCTTTTTTCTAGGGATTAATGAATTACCTCATGTGCTCCTCAAGTTGGTGCAACTGCTTGTGTACAAAATTTTTGTGCATTTTGATCCATGTTGGATATTAAGTCATGAGTGGCGGAAGGAGTTTTATCAACTAGGGAACCACTAGCTGCAGCATCTATCATTCCACAATCCATGCGGACAAGTCCTTCATAAAATTATTGAATTAGAAATTTTTCACTGATTTGGTGGTGGGGGAAACTTGAACAAAGTTGTTTGAATCTCTCCTAATATTTATGAAGGGTCACTCTTGGGGATTTCCTAATTCCACAAATTTCTTTTTTAATTGATGTATTTCGGGAAGTAGGGAAAATATTCTCTATAAAGTGTCATTTAAGGTCATTCCAGCCCCCAATTATGGTAGGCAGATAGTATATCTAGTCTTTGGTTACACCATCAAGGGAGAAAGGGAAGGGCTTAAACTTAATGAGATCCTCAGACACATTTTGGGGTTTCATGGTGGAGCACACTACATGAAATTCCTTGAGATGTTTGTGTGGGTACTCACAAAGAATACCATGAAATATTGGAAGGAGGTGGATAAGAACTGATATCAACTCAAATTTGTATGCTTCCTTAGGATATTGGATGTACGTAGGTTGGTACTCCATATCTGAGGTGGTTGGTTCTTTTAAGGTCCAGTTATTTGTAGCCATGTTTTCTAGGATTTGATTTGGTTTAATTTTTGATTGGTTTGGGATCACTTGAGGTTAAAAAATGTGTTATTCAATGTTACTTTATTTTCCTACTCTATATGACCTAATTTTTGAGTGAAGTGTATTTTCAATTTCTGGGTCAAATTCAAGCAGTTTTTATTTTTCTGATCAGGTCATGAAAATAAGTTGGGAAGTTTATTTTTTTTAGTGTATTTTGTTTATGATGGAGGATGGATAAAATAAAATTGCATAAGAATAATTAAAGGATAAAAAAAAGAGAAATTTATAATATATAATTAGATTGAAAGGGAGAGAATAATAAGAGAGAGAGAGAGAGATAAAGAAACACACAAAAAACAAAAACAACCAAAAGGGAAGAGGATATTTAAAGGAGTAATAAATAAAAAGGAAAATAAATAAATAAAAGGAAATAAAGAATTAGAAATGTTATTTTATCCCTGGAATTAGCACCAAAATTTGATCACATTTTCGAGCATGTCAAGTTAAATGTTTATTTTTTAGTAAAATTTCTACAGTATTGCAGGAACCTTGGGTCGTCTCTCGATGGAGCCTTAGATAATTAATTTAAAAAAAGTATTTATTAATAAAAAATTTAATGTGATTATATGAAATTTGGGTTTTTTTACTTAATATTAAAGTGTATAAAAGAAATCAATAAAAGAAAGCATAAATTGATAGATTCAATTAAGGGTGTTCAACCTGAGGAAATCTCATGATGCTCATCCTTCATCGCTTTAGGAGATAGGGTTATGATATTTTAATCCCTTGTTTGTAACACCTAGAACCAGAATTTTACAAAGTTTAAACTAGGATACCTCCTATGGTTCAGTCAAAAACACACAATGATTCACCAGATACCGCCGATGATTGGGTGATTTGAGTTCGACTTCATAACTAAAACTCACTAAGGAAACACAAGAAGAACTCGATGTATTGTCCAGGTCTGTATATTATTTAAATGTGTTACTATAACATGAAATTACATGTCCATTATAGTGTTTATGTGATTTAAATTGACCAATATGAACCAAAAAAATGCAACAATTAAAATAAGGAAGAACAAATGGTGAATGGTGTGTGAAACATCACATTAAAGGGTACAACCAAACATGATCATATGAGTTTAGAATGAAATACCAATATGTAACTCAATAAAATAATAATAGAATATGAATAAAAACAATATATAAACTTATAATTAAAAATATCATTCAAATATTAAAAATATGAAGCTCGATATTACATCACGTTCCTCTCCAGGTAATCACAAGGAATTTAGAACTCCATGGGAGGAGAGAAAGACAGCGACAATGAAGTATAAATTCCCATGGTGTAGAGACCCGAAGCTTGACGTACATGGACATTACATTAATTTTGCGGAATACTTAGTACATAACAAAAACACACACACGAGGACCGTAATATTTTAGTGTCTTTGGAAACTCGGAATATAATCTTCTAATCATGGTGAAATATCTTCAACATCTCCCATGAAGATCTTCCTTTTTTTACCTAAAACCTTTCTTTATATCCTGGGGAAAAGAAAACATAAAAGGGTAAGCTCAAATTCTCAGTAAGGGTAAACAAAAGAAATATCAATCACATCATATTCATAAGGACATAACATTTTGGAAATCTTAACCTGCAAAAGAGATCATAATATCATAACATGGGATAAATCATAGTAGTGAAATGTAATCCCAATAATCATAACTTAAAACATGAAACTTTTTTGAATACACACATAATCATAGAGGATCATTTCTTATTAGTCAAGACTCATTTCCAAGACTATCTTAGTGGACAAAGTCCATTTCTGAACCGAGTTCACTCCTCGTTCAGTCCTGTTTCACTGAACCGGTTTAACCTGCCGTTCCAGCCATGTCTATCTCATGAGATATAAAATCTTTACCCAATGCATTGGAGGGAGATATAGGTCCCACCCATCTCATAATGATACCATTCTTATGTGTGCCACAAAATCATAAACCATACATCATAGCATAACCCATGTAATAAAAATGGGAATCTTAAACATCGTGAAATCATAAAACAATTCATATAAGATAAAGGAATTCATAAAAATGTATCCATCATAACATAATCAAATCCGTGTAATAATAGGGATAGAAACAGAACCCTGTATTATCTTATATGGAAAATAATTTTTATAAAACACTTGAACTCCATTCTTGAGGAAAATATCCTTTCTACTTCAAAAACACTTTTCCTTTCTTAACATGTCATACAATTCTAAAATAAAAGAAGTTGATTAAAAATAAACTTGAAAACTTTTAAAGGAATCTTCTTGGAAATAATGTTTTAAAAATCCATTCATGTCGTATAAGTTAAAAAAACATTCTTCTCATACTTTTGTCGGAAAAGTCAAAAAGTACCTCGTACGAAAAATGAAAAAAGATTCCTTTAATATCTTTTACTAAAAAGTCACTGAAGGGTAAAATTGGATATAAACTATTTTAGAAGAATATAAATATTACATATTGAGGAAACATGGATGTGGATGATAAAATACACCCCAGTAAATACCAAAGTATAAACAATCTCGGATAAAAAGGAGATTGTGATATTTTCCCTTACCTTAGGTCCAATTTACTTCGTAAGTGTCTGAACCTCCTGTATAATGATTTAAATAATGTCATTGACTTATTCCAGAATCATACTCATTATTATGATATCATATATGGTTCTCTTATGACTTTATATTACCCGTTCTTTTGTAAATTCCATGTTAAAGAGCGTTTTGGGTAAAATCGTTTCATTTGTCATCCGTGTTTTGACTTGTAATTATTCATATGATTACTTAGATCATGATTACATAATTCTAGAATATAAAACATGATTTATATATAATATATATATTCAGAATATACATATATATAATAGATCAGTAAATGGAAAGAAATACACCATTCATGGAGACGGTAGGCCGTACGTACGCATGAACGCTGTTTTCGTTTCCTTATTGAGTTGAATGGAATTAAGTAGATGACATACATATATATACACATAAATCCAATATCATTATTATGTCATATATTTCATGATTACTTATTATATATACTTTATAATCATGAATGGTTAACGTGGAGAATGAATCTCATCGCGTCGTGGAGACGGTAGTCCGTATGTATGCACGAGCGATGATATCGTTCTCATGATAGTGGAATTGTATTTGAGTGTATGTATACTATTTTAGAATCAATATCACTTTAAAATAATCATATATAGTTATTATGTACACCATTATACCCGTCCAAGTAATGTGGTGATGGAAAATAGATTACACCACGGCGTGGAGACGGTATTTCGTACGTACGCACGCGCGGTGATTTCATTTTCCGTAGGATGGATAGATGGTGAAATAGGGTTGTTTCAAAATTATAATAACATATAAGTATATGAGGGATACTGATGTTATTACCTCATAATGAAACAACCTAATAAGAAGAAGTGGAAGAAGAAATAAAGGTGAAATAATCGGTAATAGAAATTACCTCTTCTTTGAAGCGCCTCTTTGAGACCTCCTCTTAGGGCACTAAAATTGGTCTTTGAAGAAGACCAGGACCTCTAGGATGTTTCTAAGTAAGTGTAGAAGAGAATTTGACAGGGTTTGGCTGAGATTGAAGTCTCAAAGTGGTGTGAGGAAGAGAGGGAGGAGGTGCCCTTTTATAAGGGAGGAGAGGGGCACATTTGGAATAACTAAAAATATTATTTTATTATAAAGCCAAATTCGGTTTTAAATAGCTCCAAATTGATTTATTTAGAAGCTAAGGTGGGGATGGGTCGAAATCCTCTCATAAAATATAATTTAGACAAGTTTAAGTTCCTATTTTAACCTTATCATTTAGATTTAACATTAAGTTAGATAATTTTACTTTTACCGTGTCTTTTTGTGTTCTTACACTATAAGGTTAATAAACTTACTATAAGAATAAAAACGAACCCCAAGTTGTTTATTATTAATATATATAACCTTATCTAAGTCATTTTTCCGAACCTTAGATTTTTAGGAATAAAATAACAATTACTAATATAATATTTATTTTAAAAACTATTTTATGTCAATTTTGAAACTATTTAGTAATTGATTTTTGTGAAAATCATAACAAAATGATTATTTCTAAAAAAATTAATTAAATCAATACTAACATGTCATATTAACCTATAAAATTATTTTAATTCATAAAAAGTCTCAAATTATATTTATTTGGGTATTTATAACATCAATTATGTCAATATTTCATTAATAAGATAATTACTGCATCATCTTTGTGTCATAAATAAATTAAATTATTTAATGTCTAAAAATTAAAAATAAAATACCATTATGTATGAAATCTTTTTATGTTTATAATGAATATTTATAGTCGAATTTATCTTATGTATAACCCTATATTAAAAATGATATACTTATTAAACATTGATTTTAACTATTTTAACCCTTCTTTAAATAAATTAATAATAAATGTCCTAATCTAATCTAAGTGGGCCTAAATGGTCATATTTTATTCCCAAGGTTGTTTTTGGTCTAGTTACACTTATCCAATATAATTAGGACATGTGTTAGGGTAATAATAATATCATTTTTACCCTTAATTACCCTATTTACTTTTAACCGTGGTAAAAAAAAGTAAAAAGTTACTATTCACCAAAAATTATTTTCATCTCATTGAACCACACTTTACTTACTGACATCAACCGTGTCTCTTGTATATTTGAAATTCCACTCACAGAAGCGGTAAAATTAAGTTTTATGAAAAAATCATTTTTTTTAACTACCACTTATTGGTTTCACTATTCATCAAAAAATGAAAGTTTCCAGAAAAATGCCAAAAATTAGGCCTAAGATATATTTGATATTATGAACTGAAAAATAATGTCTATTTTACCAAATTCAAAACATATCAGTTTCATTACTTAATTTAAAAATTAATTCCCGTCATCAAAACAAATAGCGTGTTCTTAAGAGATAATAACTATCAAAAGATTGACATTTGTTTATGTCTGGTTTAAATGTGAAATTACATCCAATGACCAACATTGTATTAAATTGTAAAAATATATTCTAAATATAATTTAAAACCACTCAAATTAATAATTTATCACTATTAATTATTTCGATTAAAAAGGTTGTTTTTAATTAAAATATAGTAATTTTCACTATTCATCAGAAAATGAAAGTTATCCGAAAAGTACCAAAATTTCACCCTAAGCTAATTTCGATATTCCGGATCCAAAAATGAAGTCCATTTTGAAAAATAAAATTTACAAAATTTCAAAAAGTGGTTATTACTATTCATAACGACTAGTTTTAATAATATTTTAATAGCATATCATTGTTTAGCGAAACTCGGTATTGCGTACAATACACTCTATCGCGGAAGGTCGCGCTTGCATGTAATGCAAGCCAAGTCAGGGTTGCATTTTGTGCAAGAATCCTTCGTTGTTTCGTATAACAGAATCCAACCATATTTCATTTATACATTGAATATATATATATATATACTCAATGTTGTGTAGAATAACTATTATCAAAATTATGTGTAACACGATCCAAGAATAGTGTTACGTATACTGCAAGCTAATACGGTGTTGCGTATAGCGCAAGGTAATCTTGGTGTAGCATACAACACAAGACATTAATGAAATTAAAAGAATATTTTTCATAAAATCTCGGGGTGTTACACATGGCCTCCAAAAATTATAAGATTTACTAGAGGAATCCTTTGGGACTCTGAAATGGCATCACCTTTCCCCCTAGTTTAACTTCCAAATGGGGTGCCAAAGGTATCATTTTATAGGAAAATCGGATGGTGGTTTTGAGACCCTAGATTTTTAGAAACCAATTGGCCCATGGTTTTTAACCTCCATACAGTCTTATATCACTTTGTAAAAAACTAAAACATTTTAGCCTCACCTATTGAATATATCAACCAAACAAATTTCACCATTTGGGAAACTACATCTTGAGATATCAACAGAATACATAACACCACTTTTTACTTTGTACAGATTTTATTCCCTAGACAGGTTAGTTCGTATGGGAATCTCAGTGGACTAATTGGGCTTCAATTCTATTAGAAGTGTCGTATCTCACTATGTTTTGAATCAGAAAAAAAATATCATCCCATTTGTATGCATGTATTTTTTAGAACATGAAAAATAGTGGACATGTGTTCATGGGCTCCCATGAAATTTGGTCCATTTTTCTTTCACTTCATCATCCCTCCAAATCACCTCCACCTGCAATGAAATTATAAAAACAAGTAAAATTTACCTTTTTATCAGTGACTAAAAAAACTATTTTATTCAAACATGGAGTTAAATTTTTTATAATAATTGGAATTTACAATACAAAATCAGTTTAATTCAGTGTTGTAAAGGGTGAAAATGAATAGTGAATCACGGTGCGATCAGGTCACGAAGCATTCAACCACGCAAACCATTTTCTATGAATATCACTGAGTCTGCAAACCAACTTTGAAAACTATTTTAACGGTTTTTTAGAAACCATACTTATCTAATTTCAATAATTCTACCAAACTTTTTCATCTCATTTGTATTCACATAGGTTCTTCACTGTATACCGTTAACCTCTTCTGCATGGAGCTCCTTCACACGGTAGTCTGCAAATTAAACCTTTCATTTTCATAAAATTAATCATTCTCATGAAACCTTCTATATTATCATTCAAATACCAGTGTTCCATTTTACTTAAGAATATTAATTTTCATGGTAGTTAGTTCACGGTTGCATGAATTCTTTTGTATAATACTTTACACTCCTCTGAATATAGTTATTATCTTAAAACTCAAAATCATTAGAAACTATTCTTAAAGTTTCTATAAATTCAGTCTTAAGAGACATTATTAGTTATGTCAAGGTTTTGATGAATTAATTTGGTGGTCTAGCTTCATACATGGTTCTTGTATACAAACCCTTCATCCGCAGAAGACTTTGTATGTGGGGGGTTGAATATGACAGAACTATGATGATCATATGGTTTAGATTTATTGATTAGATATAACGATTGATGTTTTATGCATAAAATTTTTAGTACATAAATATTCACCAAAAAATATTATGTCTCACATCAATTATTAGAATGCGCTAGCCTTCTATTTATATTGAAACCACTCCACATATTAGGCCAGAAGCGAGTAAGGGGTCTGCTCCCAACCTATGACTCCCTTAGTTGACACTGATCTATACTGAACCATTTCTCTACCACACTACCTACCCATAGAGTGACTCTATTCCCTTTGTGCAGGTGCTTTGTGCTCACCCATCACTGCTTGTGCTAGCCAGCTAGCTGGCTCCCAAGTGCAGTTGAGGTGACTTTTGTATGTTCCTAGTTGAGCTGGCCAACTTATTAGCTATGGTTGGCCTGAATTTTTAGGCTAGTGGCATATCCAATTACTTAAAATAAAATCTAAGTAAAAGGATAATATATAATATATAACCATATAAAAATAAATTATAGCACAATCCTAATCATTATTCTTAAATATTTCTACTTCCAATTCCTTCATGAAAAAATATGAATTGTATTTGAATGGTCTTCAAAATTCTAAAATTCTTGATAGAAAATTTCATGGAACACATTTTTTGAGTGCCAATATCCCCCCCCCCCCATAATTGGATTCATTTGGAATGAAATGAATTCAGTTCTAAGGTAAACATAGATCACTTTTCTGTGTACATGTATATCTAAGGGGCTCTGGTAATGATGAGGATTTTCAACAAAGGGATCATGTTGACTTGGGGATCTCTTTTAATTCCAATAAGATAAGATCAACTCAAGGATTTTGGGTTTCCAAGATAGATAACCTTTGAATTTATAAGACGAATACTCTTATCAAACCATTAGGTTTCTTATATAAATTATATTGTATTAGGGCCTAGATTCTTGAAAATTGGAATGTACATAGATTTAAAGATGTAAAAGGGATTGGGTGGAAAGGAATTTATGGATGGGTCCATGATAAGGGATATGGACATCGATATGTGTCCCACGATGTGGGAATTAAGCATTTCATAGTTTAAATAAAGGTTCTTCTATATAGATAAAGATCATACGTAGAGGGATAATATTTTCAACATAGTTTCATTGATGAATAACTATATAATGAAATATTCTACATAGATATACATCATATATAGGAGATAGGATATCATCTATTTTATATAGATTCATGGGAAAGGAACCATGTTTCAGTAGGGATATTGCACAGATCTATCTCTTATACCATTTTTTAGGCTACACAGATTGGGCCAATCTAATCAATTTAAGGTCCTAAAGGATGTACCTAATTTCATAAATTTTAAGTCATGATGGGACTATTTACCCTCAAGCGGGTCCTAAGAAATAGATATGTACTCTAATTTTTTCCTAGTTCAGCAGACCTGGCGAGCATAGATCAATTTTTTTAGGGGAAAATAATGGTCCTTATGATCTTTGTAACTTTTTATTTTCACCATAATTTTTTTCTTATCCATTAATGGGAAGCCTAGTGGGAAAGGTCTTGGATTTTTCTCAGTATTCCCTTTGTGGTCTGTCAACTTGGAAATTTTTATTCCTTTTTCCTTTTGATTTAAATGATCATATTTTTCCGAGTCTATGAGGAGTTCATGCCTAGAAAGTATATACTCGAATTTTTTTTCCAAGGTTCCACTTTTTTACCTGGAGAGTACTAAGCCTTCTTAAATTAGAAGTCTAAGGTATTGCAATCCGAACAAATATAGGGAAAAAATTTAAGGTCATGTAGTTTTGATAAAATATTGATTTGGTTTTAAGGCACACAACAAGAAACGATAATGGTTGGTGAGACTTTCCATGCTATAAGGTCCAATAAAAACCCAATTTGAATAGATTGGTCAACAGTGGTATAGATGATATCATGGTAAAGTATACATAGTTTAAGGTTTTGGTGATCAAACTGAGGCATTAATTTTATGGTAATGAAGCTTTCACCTTGGTTATGTGTGAGTTTCCAAAAGTAGAAGATCAACTTAAGTCTTAAACATCTATAAAGGAGATATACACCCAGATAAAAAGGGGATCAATGATATAGAGTCGTAATCTTTCTTTGAAAGTGGGAATGATACATGAATGCCTAACATTGAGGTTACTTGAATCTCCTTGAATATGATAGTTATGAAGTGTGTAAATCATAAACTATGAATGTTTGAATCAATTGGAACTAGAGACTTGTGTGAATATAATAACCATTAGTAATGGAGAAAAACTAATACCACACTCAATCAATAGATATTGGTGAGAGTATGGTGGATATTACCACACTCAATCTAGGAAAAGCGCATGGGGTTTAGGTGGATATTTCCTCTAAGACCAAAACATATACTAGGGTTTACTTCACAAGCTCAAGGGAAAACTTTTCTATTCACCATCATTTCCAAGTAGGGTCCCTTCAGATCAATCCAACCTTACTACTAAAATTTACACATGATAAATAACTAAGAGAACTAATCAACTCAAAGAACTTTATGATTCATACATAATAAGGATGAAGTAGGTTCATGGAGAACATGAATATTCAAGAAGGGTTCAAGTACCCTAAAGGTTATGCCACCGTATATTGATCGCATTCTCAAATTCTGTTGATTTTTATTTTAAGGAAATGAAATTAAGACCATGAAGAGATAAATTTAAATATTATACAACTTGGACCAAATGTTATTGAGGTTTAAGGCCACACATCTTGGACCAAAAGGATGGGACATCCTATATAGAGGGGTTGTGGTAGAACCCAATGATAATGATGAGCCCACTACTAAAATAGATTATCCCATGGGGTGAAACACATAGTTTATTATCATAGTGCACGGACCAAATGTTGGAAGCTAGGAAAGGATAATAAACCTAATAATCACTATATATATCATCCTAACAAGAACAAAACCACATGTATTTCTTTGAATTAAAAGGTCTTATACACAAATCTGAATCATATAAAGGTGAAGGGGAATTTTATTCTGATAATTTTTCCATAAACAAGAGAACATGATTCAAAATATCCTATAAATATCTAAATCGTACACATTTTAATGTCATGTCATATAAACTAAGTTACCTATCTTTAAATAAGAGTAAAACCTAATCATGTTAGTCAAAATTACTCTTTGGGTTCTCTAATATCACACAAGTCATGCTTGGAATGAGAAAAAAATGCCACCTGGGAAATCATTCAACCCACATGGGTGTGCATGATAGGGAAAATGTGGGGGGATTTTCATTTCACGAAAAACAATAATATTTACATGTATTTGGATTTCATGGAGTTACATGGTTAAAATGAATGAAAAATCATGGTTGGGCATGAAAATAGAAGATTAATGTGTCACTACATATCCCATGGTATGGGAATCAACCCACATGTATTTCTTGTAAAGAGAACCCAATATATATTGAAGTATTACATAAGGGAGAGGCAATTTTATATTTCATCCTAGTATTGTATTGAAACAATGTGAAGCTCCATAGATAGTACCCAAGATGGAATATCTCGGTTTCTTTAAGAAAAAGGAGTATTTGACCCTAATATTGATTTAATGATATGGATCATATACCAGGTACCTTTACATGGATATAGATCTCATGTTGGTAATAAGCCACATATAATGGACCATGTGTTGTGAAGTTTAATTTCATGCTAAAAGTACTCATATGTTTTACAGTTTAGGGTCATATAATGAGGACATTGATCTATAGTTTAATGTTGTATAGCTTGGACTAGTGTTATATAGTTTAACTTAATTGTGAAAAGGAAATTGGACACATTGTTTAACATTTTTTTGTGGGGATGTATGATTGTTGTAGCTTAAGGTCACATGGCTTTGACTAAAATATTAATGTTTTTATATTTCATAGTGATCTAGCCAAGAATTTTCCATCATCTTTCAAGCATAAATAGGGAAGGTTTAAAGTTATAATGTGGGGGATTCTGGATCCAAAAAATTGATATAGGACAAGTATTAAAGTAATGACCATAGACTATGTTTGAAAACTAGTTCTAGCATAAAGTGGTCAAGGATTACAGAGATAGAAGAGGTTTCTCCTTGACTTTGGTTTATAGGGATTTTGAGGGTGACTTCTATAGATCCAAACTGGGGAATATTATTTATATTCAAAAAAATGTTTTTTCTAAAAAAATCAGACATTCCATCACCGGTGGCTGGGAAAGATTATGGAGATTCATATTTCCCCAAACATAGAGTTTGATTTTTTATGGAAGGTTCCTATATATTGAAGGATCATTTCGTGCCAAAAATCACCCAAGAATGGGGAGAAACATATCCTACATAGATTTGACCCATGCATAGGGAGGGGGGTTTATATTGTGGTGGGGTATTAGGCATAGGATCCATGTGTCATTTCATATCTCATCAAAGTGAGAATCAAGCCTCACATAGATATAGGGTAGATTCCCTACACTAATCATATTATTGTGTGGAGAGGGGGGATTTTTCATTGAATATGGGTTCACGAGTAGGATGAGAACCCATAATAGACACTCCTATGAACATATAGCACATACATAGGATAGTGGTGAAATTTTCTTATATTGTGGCTAGACCAGGATGTAGAATCTGAATTTTGTAATGCATCTCATCAAATAAAGAATCAAAACTCACATAGTTCTTAGAAAAAATGGTGTGGTAGGAGACTATCTTTGAGAGTGGAGGTCCTATCAGGTGAGGGAAACACCAATATGCAATTTTATATCATAAAATATGGAAGTTAAACATGCAATTTAATGTGTTTTGTTAGGTACATTGGATATGAAGTTTAATTTCATACGATGAGAATAAATGTTGTACAGTTTGACATAGTATAACCGTGACAAGTTGAACCAATATGAATATTTTGTTAAGGATCATTATAGAAACCTTACATTGGTTTTGGATTATTATATGCAAGTTACATTCAAATCCTTCTATAAGCTCGTGGAAAGATAAAAAAAATTGTTGGGAGATATTATGTAGATCTAACTCATACATAAGGAAGGTAATTATAATATATAAGACCTTTAAATACAGTTTAAGGTCATCTAGGTTGGACCAATTGGAGGATCTTCAATAGAAACTTCCGAGAATAATGGAATGAAACACAAAAACTTTCTTGATCCTTTTGAACATAGTAAAATAGATAAAGTAAATCATGTCCTCAAATGTCTGAATCGAGACTGTAGATCAGTGGGAATAGAATAACCATTAGTAATGGAAGGAAAAAAATCCACACACCATCGATGGAGATTGGTGGGAGTAGTCTATAAATTACCACAATCAGTCTGGGAAAAGTGCATGGAGTTCAAGTGGACCTTTTTTCCAAGACCAAAACATCCACTATGGGTTAATTCACAGGGTTAGTGGAAAACATTGTTATTCACCATTATTTCCTAGTAGGGTCCCTTTAGGTCAATCAAACCTCATTACCAAAATTTCCATGTGAAATAGAACCTATAGAATTAATTGACTCAAGTAACATGATGATTCAGGCATAAAAAGTAATGAATTAGGTTGATTGGATTAAAGGGTGTTCAAAAGGTTTCGAAAAATTTCATGTTTATAACATCAAGTTATAAACATGAAACTTGGGTAGTAATAATGAACCATGATTGAAATAAAGGTGAATTTAAACATTGCAAAGAGTGAAATTGGATCTCAAGAAGTATGGGGGCATCATGGTTATTGATTAAGATCATTTGTGAGTGACCTCCTTGATAAATTCATGGTTGTGTGAGCCTAACCATGTGCCACACAGTTTATAGTTCATGTTTCTAAGACCAAATTTCATGTATTTTAACATCATAAGATAAGGAAAAAGGGCCATTGTAGTTTAGGGTCACATGGATTTGACCAATGGTGGGGGTGAGATATCTTATCTGGATAGTTATAATAAACTCGATGTCATGAGGGGCCTTGGGGGATGAATGTTAGAGAAGACATTATCACTTATAAGGAAGAACATGTGGTTGGGACAAGGGTCCAGGAGTCACTACGTATCCCATAAAAATGGGAATCAATACACATGTATTTCTTAAACAAGTTCCCCCCACATTGATTAGTTCTCATGTGGGGAAAGGAGGCATTTTTCTAGAATGGGTTTATAAATAGATGTAAACCCCATGCTATAATTCCCCATGAATATATGGATTATACACAGGAGTGTGTAGGAATTTTATATATTTTGTGTATGGGACCAAGACATAGAGTCAGGGCCTCACTACATATCTCATTAAGGAGATAATCAAGAAACATGTAGTTCTTGGATGGAAGATTATCTATGCAAGTCTGACCCATATTCATGGAGGAGGGACACATGAATGTTTTTTATTACTAATGGAACCAATATTTTAAATTTTTTTGTCACTATTTATCCCACCAAAATGGGAATTAGGCCACGTATATTATGATATGGTTTCTATAGTTTATGGTCACAGATATTTGACTGATTGATGTGGAAAGATGGCTTTCTGACTAGAAATAAACATACCCAATGTGAAGATAGGCCTCAGTAGAAAATTGCTGGTGAAAAACATCTTATTAATCAGATAAATTTGTGTATGGGCCTAATATAGGAGGTCTATGCATCACTTCATATCCTATATGGATAGGAATCAATCCAAACATAGTTCTACAATGTGCCATAGAGAGAGAACAATGATGAGAGTGTGAAATCCTATATGATGAGGACCCATGGAATCACATGGTTTAAAATTATGTGATGGATAATTAATATTATAGTTTAAAGTCCTTTGGAAAGGATTTTGAACACGCAGTTTATAGTCATTTGGTAAGGACATTAATTTTCACCCAAAGGGTGGGGTTTTTTCTCATGTTGTTCGCATGAGGTATATATTATCTCTTATATGAGGCGTCATGTGTTCATTGAATAGAATATTTCATCTTGTAGTAGAAGGAATATTTCACTTATCGTACAAGGCATCCCATGTTTTTTGCATGGTGTATTGGGGATCATGTGGTACAATTTTACATCATGTAACTTTGAAGCTGAGGATTTATAGTTTAAATTCATACATCTTGGACTATGGCTCCTTATAGCTTTAGGTTACATGAATCTGAACATGGATATGTCTTGAAATTTAGGTTTTTATGAATATGACCTCTATCCAGTTTAAAGTCATGTATAAAGGACTACAGTTTCTTGTATTTTATGGTCATACGACTAGGACCTCATGGTTGTAACTCATCATGAATGGTAATCTTATGGTGGAGTGAGAATAACTCACATTCATGTTTCTTAATTATTAGGACTATATAACTCTAATAGGACTTCATCAACTTGTTTTTGGACCCATTTTTGGAAGGTAGTTAATTTTTCAATTGTATGTCCCAAAACATGGGGGTATGGACAATAATTGGGATGATATTTTATGGCTTCCTTGATGGGTATCTTGATCCTTAGGAGCTCGAGGAGGTTTTTCTCCAGTGAAAATGAAAAGTATGCAGCTACATCCATGTATTTCAAGGTATATAATTTCATTTTCCTATCTATGGGGGATGGGTGGCCGAGAGGATTTGATACACATTGTGTGTTCTACTTCAAATTTCCACATGGAAGATATTGATATTTGATTATTGGTGGAACCGATATCCCTTAAACTATCTACATATAAATAATATCCTTGAAGAAAAATCACATCTCGATTATATGTCCTATTAATTGATGGTATGGGAATTATTTCAAATGTTCTCTAAAATTTTCCTCTTTCGGCTTCTTCACTCATGGGATTATGATAAAATCATTTTCCATGGTGTAGGAAAAATACTTTGGGACCTAATCTAGTTGGTAGGAATACAATTTCATTTGTTTATCATCAAGTGATAAATGAAAACACTGATTCCCCATTCTGACACATCTACCTATATTGGTTTGGTAACATGGATAAATTCAATATCTAAGAGGTAGTTCCCTGATCAAGCTCAATTCAGTGGTAGAAATTAAATAATTGGAGTCCCTTGATGTTAATGGTGTCTCCCCTAGACTGGGGAACTTTGATTCTCTTGGAAGTTATGTGGAAACTATTGAGGTTTGATAATGTATATAATTCACCTGATGATGAGGTGGAAAATATGAAAATTCCCCAAACCATATGGTAAAGGAGACATTAAAATGTAAAAATTCCCCCATCTCTATGGGAGGGGGTGAGGTGGAATGTGGTCCAGAATTCACCCAATGAGGGGAAGAAAATTTTGAAAATACCCCTAACCATGTGGTATGGGGTACTGCACTTTAAGGAGGACCTCTATAAGAGGATTCGGGTATTACATCATGGGTAAAAGATCCATGAAGCATCTTCATAATTACTTCATAGAGATCCTCATTTTCATTCTTCAACTAAGAGACCTATTCTTCAGGAAATATAGACCTATCATCTATAAGGGGATGAGGAGAAGAAGAATTTTCAAAACCCTTTCATTTTCAAGGGTATTATGGGTGGACAATTATGGTATTCTCAACTTAAACCCCATAGATTGGATATTCTATTAAAATTAGCCACATTTTCTATCAATGTTGGACTCTGAAGAATAAACAGGGTTGATAATGCATTTTGTAGAGGTTGAAAGGGTATCACTGATCCCTCCCTCACCAATTCTTTGGTCATAGGATAAGACAACCTTATGGGGATCAAAATATTTTAGAAATGTACAATATTACTTATCAAGAGTGTGAGAATCTGAACTAATTGGATAGCATTCAGACCAAGTTGATACCATGTTGATGGAAACATGGTTGAACTGGTTCTCATATTCATTTAAATATCCCATTTTGGTGGGATGGTTCCCATTTTCTTGTTTATTGGTCCATCACCCTTTTTCTCATTTGGTGGGTCAACACCATTTTGCTCGATTGGTGGGTTGGTACCCTTTTAATCATTTGGTGGGTTACCAGTCTTTTACAAATGATGGTTGAAACATATGCCACATGTGCATTGCGTTCATCCAATGACAGATGGACATCATCGATCATCCTCTATAGTAGATCTTTGATAACAAAGCATTCCTAGATCATGTGGCACAACAATCAATGATAAGAGTAGAAATTTGATGGTCACCCTGCCCTGCTTCATCTAGCTTCTGTATTTCTATAATCATGATCATGTTTTCTTCCATTGAAATGGTAAAGTACTCAAGAACCTGATATTTTTTTAAGGAATAAATTTTATCGTTCCTCTTTGAAATATCATGTCATCTCATCCTTTTCATCTTGAGGATGATATTATATGTTTCCAATTTCCTTGGATTTTATAATTATGGTGGAAATTATTGATAATATATTTCCTTAGTTATATGAATATAATCATTTTTATGTTGTTCTATAATTTAAAACTATGGAAAACCATCGTATTAGTTCAATGGAATATGCGTAGTTGACAACTTATCCTCTAGGTTTTCAATACATATCTCTAGTAACTATTCTTGTGGATTTTTCATTTCCACATAATACATCAAAACCTTACATATTTTAATGAAATACTTGAATATATCATTTTCCTTCTATTTTAAATTATATAGGTCATGGATTTTAATTTTCCTTAGTGTAGATATGAAATGTAAGATGAATTACTAACGGATAACTTCCCAGCTTGAGATAGACCCAGCTATAAGGTTATTATACCAATCAAAGGTGGGGCCTTCCAAGTTCTAAAAAAACATCAGATCTTGGTAGCCTCTTTTTGTTCTGGGGTTCCCAACATTGGGCCACACTTGGAAAAAAATTGGTTGAGATATTTTTAAAGATCAACCACTCAATCTAATGTAGATAAATTTGGGTTTCAAAGTTGGGAGGGGTGGGGTCAAATCTTCCAACTCAGGATACAACTTCCTCTATGGTTTTACCAGTGCAAGTCGGCCTTAAATAAAATACATCCAATAAAAAGGGAATCCAGTAATCCCTAACGTATCTTGATATTATTAAACCTCGAATTAGTTTCCTAAACTCATAGTTGATGTATTCCCAATGGTGGGAGCACTTAGAAATAAATCGGAAATGTATTAGAATGGGATGATTGATGTCATGTTAATTCGAGGAGGTGGATAAATTCTTCCATTATGGGCCAAGAACCCTTTTCTCATTTAAGAGTATTATTTAAATGCATAAAATCTTAAATCATATGACTGTACTCAAAGAATTTTCCTCCCCTGAGTAAATTATAATTGACTTGTTGATATTCTATTATTCTTGCTTTGAGCTAAGAAATCTTCTTTTCTGCTGAGATAGATTCACCATGGTAAGGTGATGGGTGAGTAGTGAATGTGACCATATATATCTCCTTATATATAGAATCAGTTTTTCATCATCATATGGTTCTTAGGTGATGGAATTCACTGATGTGAAACATTTGGGAGGAAACATAGATTTCCTTGAGGGAGGAATATATGTGATATGGGTATTTTTACATAATAGATGATACTGGAAATGAATTCATGGATAAAAATTCCCCCAACCCTATGGGCTAGGGTTTTCCTTGGGATTATACTATAACTGAGGCTATCTGTGTAGATGATTAATGCTTTTGGCTAGCAGTAATCTAGAATTGTCCATGAGCCACCGTTGGTATGCACCAATGTGATTTATAGGCATTGTATATAGGAGATATATGGACTATATTTTAAATTGTAGTAGTTTTCTCCCCCAATGAGATCTATTTTTGGGATGCTTGAATCTAAATGGTCAAGATAGGAATTGATTCTACTTTAGTTTCTTGTTGAATTTAGGTCACACATTGGTGATGATGACCATAGTGAATATGTCCCTTACTAGATATCTCCTGTGTGGTTTCAATGACCTGATGGACATCATACTCCACCTCTCCAATATAAGGAACGAATGAGTTACATCCCTCTAGGGATAATATCCCAGAACTATTGGATGTGATGATGGGTGCTACTTTCTTCATCACAGCCCATTGTTGATAGGAAGACCTATGGGGATTCATCCTATGGAGACATTCATTATCTTCTTCTAGTGTTGGTATAGATCCATTAGAATGATTACACTACACAAGTACATTTACCTCCTGGTGATGGAGGTTCTACATTGAGGAAAGTGTACATTGAGGCTATGAAGTCATGGCCACTATGGATGTTGAGGAATATTTTTGGAATGTCTGCTGGTTGTGTGAAGAGATTCCATGTAGATGCTACCAACATTTCTGATGTACATGGAATTCATTGGTGGATTTAGATATTCCATTTGGATTGATGTCTGAGTGTTCTAAGTAGTAAACAAAAAATATATACTCATCATTGTAGCATCACATATAAGTGTTCATTGTCAATTGATTTTTTTCATAGTTAAAGGTTTATTATTAAGACATTTTGTTTCATGTGATAATGTCCTAACATTAGATTGTGAAAGTATAGAACAGTTAAAATATTCATGTCAGGTTCACCATTTTGTTTCTGATGGATTTCATGACTACACTCATTTCAAGTTAATTCAAACTTTCTTTCCAAAGGCAGGTGATCACTTGGATTTTTCCAAATACATCTTAGAAAACATTTTGGCCAAGATGATGGGTGGTCGGGCTCATCACATTCTTTTGGGGGGAATTATTTTTTACTTTGGGGCTCTATTATATATTTAAGATGTATTTATAAATCCTTCCCAAATCCTAGTTCGGGACTTATTACCCCTATTCTAATGATGTGATCGATACCATTTGTTTGATGTAAACTTCTATATGCATTAGAGATTCCATATCTTTCTCTTATTAATTTGTGATACATTGGTCAATAGATGGCTAGTTGGGATCTCGAGAATTTATTATCATTCAGGGAGATGGTTGGTGTTTTGAATATGGGATTGATCCTTGAAAATACATCCTATGTATCCATCTATGAATAGGAATTATATCCCACATGGAATGGTTAAAGGTGAAATGAAATTAGGTTCAAGCTTCAAAGAGTCTCCCTATGTATTCTACTATGAATAGGAATTAGATCCCACATGGATCAATGGAGTGGTTGAGACTTACCTCAATAGGAGTCTCATAATGAAGGAACTTTCATAATGTGGATGGGATGATCATCATAGATCTATAAGACCACGTGAGTCATGATCGGTTTAAAAAACAAGAGACAGTGTAAGATTGGTCAAATTGCAAGAGAGAACGCCATTAGATTTTAAATGAGGAATTATGCACTGAGGTTGTCTTGAAAAGGTTCTTGTGTCATGAAAGGGGTGAAAAAATTAATTAAGGTGGGGCTTATTCATAGGTTTCCCGAAGATACCTAGCCTAGTAAGTGGGTCAGGTTATGATTTTGGTTGGGGCTTACACCTTGGAGGGTGCTCAAATTTCTGAAATGATAAGAAGTATCTCGGCACATGGTATATTGATATTTTTAACCATGATGAGTATCTCAGCACATGATTAATGAATATTTTGATTGGGATTATACCTAAAATTATTATTGGATTTCTTGAACCATGAGGAGTATCTCAACTCATGGTAAATTGATATTTTTAATCATGAGGAATATCTCAACTCGTGATTAATGAATATTTTGATGGGTATTATACCTAGAAGGATGCCCGAATTTCTAGAACCATGAGAAGTATCTCAACTCATTGTAATTTAATTATTTTAATATTGAGGAGTATCTCAACTCAATGGTAATTTAATATTTTTACCCATGAGGAGTATCTTGACTCACGATAATTTAATATTTTTATGAGTCTTATACCTAGAAGGATGCATTTATTTCAAGTTTGTAAAGAATCATTTGCTCACATAGGAGTTTCCATGAATGGTTTTAGAAAGGAGGGATGGTCACATGGTAGTGGATTAATGGCATTGACTACATGGGTTGGTTGTATGACATTTCCCATGGCATTGTGTGAGGGATGACTACATGGCAGTCCATGAGAGAGCCCCGTATAGCACTATAAGATATATTTTATTGGCTTTACTGCATAGTTTTTTTCAAGGGTTATCTATATGGTATTTTGTGAGGGGTGGTTGTGTAGAAGCTTAGCATGGGGCCGGCCGCATTGCAGTTTCATGAAGGGTTCATATGCCAAAGTGAGTCTTCATAGGAGCTTGGCAAGGGGTTAATCGCATAGCATTGGAGCATTACATCCCTTTCTGAGGGATTTCCATGTTAAGACTCTATCCAGTTTGAAACTCAGGAGTTTTTCCTAAGAGATTATGGTAGAGGGAGACCATTCCAAGTCTCTATGAATCCTCCATCTCTCCAATATCCACTAATATTGTACATAAATTTCATATTCCCTTTTCAAAATCTTTCTTCCATCACCCTTTTTTCCATTTGGTGGGTCAACACCCTTTTTCTCGTTTGGTGGGTTGGTTCCCTTTTGATCATTTGGTGGGTCAACACAATTTTAGGGAAGATGGTTGAAACATATGCCACATGTGCATTGGGGTTATCCAGTGACATATGACCATCATAGATCATCCTCTATAGTAGATCTTTGATGACAAATCATTCCTAGATCATGTGTCATAATGATCGATGATAAGAGCAGAAAATTGATGGTCACCCTACCCTGCTTCACTTGGATTCTTGATTTCTAGAATCATGATCATGTTTTCTTCCAGTGAAATGGTGAATTACCCAAGAACCTGATATTTTTGGAAGGAATAAATTTTATCCTTCCTCTTTGAAATATCATGTCATCTCATCATTTTCAACTTGAGGGTGATAGTATATGTTTCCTCTTTCCTTGGATTCCATAATTATGACGGAATTTCTTGATAAGATCTTTCCTTAGTACTATGAATATAATCCTTTGTATGTTGTTATATAATTGAAAACTCTTGGAAACCATTATAGTAGTTCAATGGAATATGCATAGTTGACAACTCATCCTCTAGGTTTTCAATATAGATCTCCAGTAACTATTCTTGTGTATTTTTCATTTCCATGGAATACATAAAACCCTTTCATATTGTAATGAAATCCTTGAATCTCTCATTTTCCTTCTATTTTAAATTATAGAGGTCAAGGATTTTCATTTTCCTCAGTGTAGATATAAAATTTAAGAGGAATTACTAATGGATAACTTCCCAGCTTGAGATAGACCCAGCTACTGTACCAAGAAAATGTGGGTCCTTCAAAGTTCTGAAAAAAGCATCGGATCTTGGTAGCCTCTTATTATTATGGGGTTCCCAACATTGGGTCACACTTTGAAGAGAATTGGGTGAGATATTTTTCTATATCAACCACTCAATCGAATGTAGATAAATTTGGGTTTCCAGTGTTAGGAGGTGGTGGAGTAAAGCCCACCAACTCAGGATATGACTTCCTCTCTGGTTTTACCAGTGCAAGTTGGCCTTAAATAGAATACATCCAATCAATAAGGGAATCCAATAATCCCTAAAGTCTCTTGATCTGATTCAACCTCTAATGAGTTTCTTGAACTAGTAGTTGATGTATTCCCAATGTTGGGAGCACTTATAAATAAATCAGCACTATAGTAGAATGGGATGATTGATGTCGTGTTAATTAGAGGGGGTGGCTCAATTCTTCCATTATTGTTCAAGAACCCTTTTCTCATTTAAGAGGATTATTTAAAGGCATCATATATTCAATATTATAACTGTACTCAAAGCATTTTCCTCCCCTGAGTAAATTAGCATTGACCTGCTGATGTTCTATTATTCTTTCTTCGAGTTGAACAATCTTATCTTCTTCTAAGATAGCTTCACCATGGTTAGGTGATTGGTGAGTATTTAATGTGACCATATATATATTCTTATCGATAGTATAAATTTTTCATCATCAGATGGTTCATCAGTGATGGAATTCACTGATGTGAAACATGTGGGAGGAAACATAGATTTCCTTGGGGGAGGAATATCTATGATATGGGTATTTTTTTCATAATAGATGATATTGGAGATGAATTCATGGATAAAAATTCCCCAAATGGGATAAGGTTTTCCTTGGGATTCTACTGTCATTGAGGCTAGATGTGCAAATTATTAATGTTTTTGGCTAGAGGTAATCTGGAATTGGCCATGATCCACCGTCGGGATGCACCAATGGGATTTAGAGGTGATGTAAGTAGGATAGAGATGGACCTTATTTGAAATTGTAGTGGTTTTCTCCCCCAATGATATCTCTTTTGGGATGATTGAATCTAAATGGTCGGGATAGGCATTTTTTCCTCTGTAGTTTCTTATTGAATGTAGGTCACACATTGGTGATGATGACCGCAGTGAATATGTCCCTTACTAGGTAGCTCCTATGAGGTTTCAATGACCTGATGGACATCATTATCCTTCTCCCCAATATAGGGAAAAAATGAGTTACTTCCCTCTAGGGATAAGATCCCAAAACTATTGGATGTGGTGACGGGTGCCAATTTCTTCATCGCACCCCAAAGTTGATAGGAAGAACTATGGGGATTCATCCTTTGAAGACATTCATGGTATTCTTCTAGTGTTGGTATGGAGCCATTAGAATGAGTCCACTACACAAGTACATTTACCACCTGGTGATGGAGATGCTACATTGATGACAGTGTAAACTGAGGCTATGAGGTCATGGCCACTATGGATGTTGAGGCATATGTTTGGAATGTCCCCTGGTTGTGTGCAGAGTTTCCCTATAGATGCTACCAACATTTCTAATGTACATGGAATTCATTGGTGGATTTAGAGATTTAATTTGGATTGATGTCTGATTGTTCTAAGTAGAAAACACAAAAAAGACACTCATCAGTGCAGCATCATATATAAGTTTTCATTGTCAATTGGTTTATTTCATAGTTAAAGGTTTCTTATTAAGACATTTTGTTTCATGTGATAATGTCCTAACATTAGATTTTTAAAGTACCAAACTGTTAAAATATTCATGTCGAGTTCGCCATTTTATATCTGATGGATTTCATGAATGAACTTGTTTCAAGTTAATGCATACTTTATTTCCAAAGGCAGGTGGTCACTTAGATTTTTCCAAATACATCTTAGAAAATGTGTTGGCCAAGATGATGGGAGGTTGAGCTCATAACATTCTTTCGGGGGAAGTTATTTCATATTTCAGGGCTCTATTATAGATTTAAGATGTATTTATGAATCCTTCTCAAATCCTAGTATGAGAATTATTACCCCTATGATAATGATGTGATCGATACCATTTGTTTGATGTAAAATTATATATGCATTAGATATTCGCCATCTTTCTCTTATTAATTTGTGATACATTGGTCAATAGTTGGCTAGTTGGGCTCTCTGGAATTTATTATCATTTAGAGAGATGGTTGGTATTTTGAAGATGGGATTGATCCTTGAAAAGGCATCCTATGTATCCTGCTATGAAGAGGAATCAGATCCCACATAGTTTTTTGGAATGGTTTAAGGGGAAATGAAATTAGGTTCAAGATTCAAAGAGTCTCCCTACGTATTCTGATATGAATAGGAATTAGAGCCCACATAGATCAATGGAGTGGTTGGGAATTACCTAAATAGGAGTCTCATAATGGAGTCACTTTCATAATGCAGATGGGATGATCATTACAGATATTTAAGACCACATGAGTCGTGATCAGTGTAAAAAAAACAGATAGTGTAAGATCGGTCACATTACAAGAGAGAATGTCATTAGATTTTAAAGGAGGAATTATGCACTGAGGTTTCCTTGAAAAGGTTATTGTTTCATGAAAGGGGTGACAAAAGGAATTAGGTTGGGGATTATGCATAGGTTGTCTGAAGATACCTGACCTAGTAAGTGGGTCGGGTTATGATTTTGGTTGGGGCTTACACCATGGAGGCCCTCGAATTTCTGGAACCATGAGCAGTATCTCAGCTCATGGTATATTGATATTTTTAACCATGAGGAGTATCTAAACTCATGATTAATGAATATTTTGGTGGGGATTATACCTATAATGAAGACCGGATTTTTGGAACCATGATGAGCATCCCAACTCATGGTAAATTGATATTTTTAATCATGAGTAATATCTTGACTCATGATTAATGAATATTTTGATGGGGATTATACCTAGAAGGATGCCTAAATTTCTAGAACCATGAAAAGTATATCAACTCATTGTAATTTAATTATTTTAACCTTGAGAAGTATTTCAACTCAATGGTAATTTAATATTTTTACCCATGAGCAGTATCCTGACTCATGATTACTTAATATTTTTACAGGGCTTATACCTAGAAGGATGCCTGTATTTCAAGTTTTTTAAGAATCATTTGCTCATATATGTGTTTCTATGAAGGGATTTGGAAAGGAGGATGGTCACATGGTAGTGGATTCATGGAATTGACTGCATGGGTTAGTTGTATGACATTTCCCATGGAATTGTGTGAAGGATGACTGCATGGCAGTCCGTGAGAGATCCCCACATAGCACCAGGTATATGATAGATTGTATGGGCTTGGCTGCATAGTGTTTTTCAAGGGTTATTTTTCATGGTATTTTTTGAGGGGTGGTTGTGTAGAAGCTTCTCATGGGTCTGGATTCATCACAGTTTCATGAAGGGGGCATCTGCCAAAGTGAGTCTTCATAAGATCTTTGTGAGGGTTTAATTGCATAGCATTGGAGAATTGCATCCCTTGTAGAGGGATTTCCATGTTAAGTCTCTATTCAATTTTAAACTCGGGAGCTTTACCTAAGAGATTTTGGTAGAGGGAGACCAGTCCAAGCCTCCATGAATCCTTCGTCCCTCCAATCTCTACTAATGTTCTATAGCAAAGGACTCGCTGCCTATGAATCAATTTATTTGTTATGTTGGGGTCCTAAAATAATGTCTCTTTCCACAAATGACATAGGGGTCGCATGGTATCCAACTCACATGTCGTTTTCGAAAATCCTCTACGTATTGAAGAGTTTGTAGGAAACCATACTTAGCCGATTTCAAGAATTATACCAAGAATCTACATGTCATTTTCATTCACATAGGATCTTCACTGCATACTGGTAATCTCTTCATGGCTCTTCGTCGCATGGTAGTTTGAAAACTCAACCTCATATTCATGTAGCATTATTTATTTGCATGAAATCTTAGTTGTGCTCATTCAAATACTATTGATCCTTTGTACTTAGAAATATGAATTTGTAAGGCAGCTTGTTCAAAGTTTCATGTCTTCTTCTATAAGTTGTATCATGCTCCTCAGTATAACGTTATTCTCCACAAACTCAACATCACCGTAAATTATTCTTACAGTTTGCTGAAATCCATACTTAAGATAGAGGTTTGGATGAATTCTCAGGGTGATCGAGCTTTGTATGTGGTTCTTGTATGTGTGGTTGTATCCCTATAAATAGGGAGTATGTTGTGTGTTGTAATAATAATTCAAGTTGAATAAATAAATACCAATCTATTTTTGATCTCTTTGTGTTTTTGCGATCACCTCCAGTGATCTAATTCCATGTGTTTTTATTTTCTGTTGTGAGATCCTCTAGCAGTGGTAAGAGGGATGTTGAAATAGATAAGTGATGAGAGAACACTTGTGATATCTACTACCACTTCCACTACCCATAATCACCTTCGGTGTTATTAGAGCATTGAAGGTGTTTCCACCAGTTGAAAGAAGATTCATTGGACAAGAAAATGACTTGTAGCAACGGAGAGGGAAGAAGAAGCTCAAGATGTGAAGAAGAAGATGAATAGTATTCCTAACTATTCAAAATCCGTGTGAATCCACAATTTATTTTCATTTTTCAAAAGTGTTTTTTTACTTTTACCCTTCTTTTTATTCCACATTTTTGAATTATTCAAAAGTTTTTTTTTCTATTCATTTTATCTCACACTTATCACTGTTGGGGAGAATCCTGATTCCGGTCCAAAAATTGCTTGCCAAAATATCGTGAAAAACTCATTGAAATATGGAAGGGATATGAGAAGAATAAAGAAATAAGCACACAGTATTTTTAATGTGGAAAAATCTCTCATGCGGAGGATTAAAAAACCATAGGGAAATTCCCAAATATCCGCTATAAATCAGAGAATACAAATAATCGAAGTAATGCCCGAACTTGAATTACAAATGAGAGAGCATAGAAAACCTGTGTAAAAACTACACCCTGATTTGACTCTACCTTCTCTTTGATAAAAATCCCACTTACATCATGTATCGGAAGATCAATTTGTGACAAAACATCACTCTTCTATCGACAAAACATCACTACCACGGAGATCTTCACCCGAACATGCGTTAGCCTCACACCAACTTGCGACACTCGAAGGATCCCGCCATCCTGATGTACTACTGATCATAAATTGGGCCACTCCACCTGATCACCACTATCAGGAAGACTTTCAATATGTATCCCTGATCATCAATTGTGTCACCGCTGCTCTGCTCCTGTAAAACGCCGACATGATGCACATGTTATTGCTAACGCAGCAGCCCCCTTTTTTCTCTCGGTGGACTGTATCTTAAACACCCTACCAAGAACATCGTCACGCATAAAAGATAATTGTGTCATCATCAGCATGTCATGTGGGACACCGAAAATGTGGAAACCCCTTCCTGGGTCTCCCTTTCTAGCTACATCTTACTGGAACCCTCTTAAAATATGTTAACGCATCCTCTTTATATAGACACTAAGTCCATAATCACCAATTAATGTAGTCAAAATCCATTATTCCATCCATTAATATTGAGAATTAAATATCAATTAGTGTTGAGAGAAAATACTCAATTAATGTTGATATAAATCTCATTAATAATTTTCCTCTCTCATCAATAAATGTGATTAATCCCAAAAATCTCCCCCTCTCCTCCCATAGCCTTCCATGCCTCCATGTTTTTTGGTTCCTTTATTTTTTTTTCCAGCCAAATCTCGATCCATCATGCCCATCCATTTTCACAAAAAAAATACCACACCTCTTATTTTTCTTCCTCCCATCACCACGTTTCACCCAATATTTAGAAAGAAAAGAAATATTGGCAAGGACCTAGTTCTACTTTTCCATCAAACAAAGAAAAAAATTCTACATTTAGTTGTGTTAGGAACAAAAAAGGTGTCTTCACTTTTGAAAAATAAATATACATATATTGTCATTCTATGATTAAAAAATGGTTGTGGCCCGCATCTCAAAAAAATATCAATCTTCAATTCTGAAAAAAAACATTTCAATTTGTACTATCTGAAGAAAAAAATGATTTTCGTGGATATGGAATTAAATTTCATTGATGATCTCTTAGACTTATTTATGAACATAAACGATGATAACAGACACCCACCCACCTTCGTCTCTTCTCCCAAAGATGAATCAATAATCTGCACTTGAATCCATAAAAGAACTGGTGTTGCAATCCATCACAGATGCCTTCTCAAAAGGCACTGAATAACTGGAGTTGTTATCCAATGCAGACATCTTCCCAAAAGGCAAGACCCCCATCGTCATTATAACCAGCAGACCATCTGCCAGTTCAGGCTTCCTAAAACATTAGATCCCTGTAACAGTTCTCCTAATGAATAATAGTTATGTATCCATCCAATATGTTGACATCTGAGTCCCGAGGAAGTCCCACAGCAAGGGGGTACATTTCGACGAACCTAAGGCGGAGGATTCCATGAACAAAAACTTAATCATAGAAGATATGTACAAGCTAGAATAATTCCAAATCGAAGCAATAAAATCCAATTTTTTTCCTACTACTGTTATTTTGTTCATGAGATCACTGCATTTTCTTTTGAATTTTGTGAAACAAATGATTATGGTGGATTTATTATATCTTTTTTTTACCCACTTGGATATAGTGAAAAAACATAGATCACGAGGAATACGAGAATAAGGGGGGATGTTGGATAATAAAATTTTTATTCCTTGGACAGTGTTTACATCCACTACAGAAATAGAGGCTTGGACTTCAATGAAGGCTGCTTGACATGTGTGGATCTAGATGATTGGACGACACCTACTACACCGAATTTGTGGAATTTTATTTCTATTTGGTTTTATGTGTGGTTGTATACCTATAAATAGGAATTATATTGTGTGTTGTAATAAGAATTCTAGTTGAAGAAATAAATACCAATATGTTTTTGCTCTGTTTTTGTTGCTACGATCACCTCTAGGGATCTGCGTCCACGTAGTTGTGTTTTTCACTACGAGATCTCCCATCATGAAGATGACGACACTGTAGAGTTCAGATGGTTCCAATATATCGATTAGATTGAACGGTGGTTTTTTTAGGGGTATTATTTTTAATGCATGAACTGTGACCATAAAAGAAGGTTCCCAGATAGATTCTTAGCATGTGATGGCCTTTAGTTTATATTGAAACTGCTCTGCATAGCCATCTAGAAGTGAGAAAGCAATCCACCCCCAATCTATGGCTCCCTTCACTAGTACTAACCTATGTTTCCCCTCTTATCTGCAGCTCTACCGATCCACGGTGAGGCTCCACTCCCTTTGCTTGGGCACTTTTTGCCCACCCCTTGTAGCCTATGTTGGTTGGCCGATTGGCTCCCAGGTGCGGTTGAGGTGACCCCCACATGTTCTTGGTTGAGTAGGCCATCTTTTTAGTTGTAGTTGGCCTTAATTTTTAGGCAAATGGATTATCCAATTATTTTGAAAAAAATCTAAGTAAAAGGAGCATATATAATATATACCCTAATAAAAATAAATGATATCCCAAGCCAAATCATTATTCTTGAACAAAGTCACTTCCAAGTCCTTCTTGCAAAATATGAATTTTATTTTCATGGGCTTCACACTTATAAAATTCTTGATGGTAAAGAAATACCGTAAAAACAGGTTTTCGCAGCTCCACCCTTTAACATTGCTAAAAAAACCACCGATAAAGAGTAATTTTAACAGTGCTAAAAGAGCGCTATTAAAAGTACCCTTTATCAGCGCTTTTTTTAGGGCTGATAAAGGTACCCCATTTATCAGTGTTTTTTAGCATTGTTAAAGGCACCCCCTTTATCATCACTTTTTTTAGTAGTGCTGATAAAGATCCACCTTTATCAACGCTTTTTTACTAGTGTTGATAAATTGTATATTAAAAAAATATTTCATTAAAAATAATAAATTAATATATAAATATATTTATATTGATATAAATATAATATATATTTTTTAAATATGTTTTTGATAAAACAAAATAGGCATTTACACTTAATATCTAAGATAATTAGTGAAAATTACTTATAAAATAATTAAAAATATTTTTTTAATTAATAATTTTCTAATTATTATCGAGTAATAGTCATTTAATAACAATTTGAATATAAAAAAATCAAAAAATTAATAAAATATCGAAAATAAGTTGAAAACATAATTTGAACTTTAAATGACCATAACTTTTGATCTGAGTGTTTTCTTGGGCTCTACCACATATCAAATCAAAACCTGTGATGATCTCTATGATATAGATGGTCCTGGACTGAGGTTAAATAGCTCTATCTAGTTTTTCATCTCCAAAAAGGCCCAAAAGGCCTCCAAAACTGGGTTTTTTTCACTGACCCCAATTTCTTAAAATTCAAACGGTTATAACTTCTGATCCAGGTGTTTGTTCAGATTATACCACATATCATATTTAATCGCATTTTATGAGCATCAATTTGACTAGTTATAGAGGTAAAATGGACTCCCATATCAGAAGTTATGATTCTTTCATAGTTTTTAGGGGTTTTAGGGTTTTCAAAGTTTTTTAACATTTTTATGGGTTTAAAGGGTTTTTAGATTTAATATTCATTTTAAAATATATATATAAATAAAAATGTATTTAAATGTATATATATATAACTATATATATAAACATATATATAAATATATATAAATATATAGATAAATATTAATATATAATATGGGTGTGTGTTGTATATATGTATTTATTTATTTATTTATACGTACACACACAAAACATATTTTATAAATGTATTTAAAACTAATCTTATAAATATATATTAATATACGGATAAATATATGGATAACAAAAATATAATTATATATATATATATTAATATACAAATAAATATATAAATATATAAGTATAACTATGTATGTATGTATATGTATATGTATATATTTATATAACTATATTTATATTAATATAATTATATATTAATATATGAATAAATATAACTAAAAATATATATAAATAAAGAGATGTATCATTAAATAGACAACAAAACAAGATAGATGAGTGGTAAAGGTGTAAGGGCGCAAGGGAGAGATCTTAGGTTCAAATCCAAGTAGATGTAGGTGTGCGTGCGGGTGAAGGGGTTGGGGCGTGTGGGGCATGCTGGTGGGGTTGAGCGCTATTAAAAATCCTCTGAGTTGCAGATTTTATTTAAAATTATTTCTAACTTTTATCATCACTTTTGAAAAAAGCACTTATAAAACCCTATTTTGTGATTGTGAAGTGCATGACACACATTTCTTTAGTTCCAACAACATTTAGAAAGATATTTTTTATGAAAATATATTTACATATTTATTTATAAAATTAAATTTTTATGAGTAAATATACACAAATGTGTATATATTTGTATATATTTAATTATAAATAACACTACTCTATGAAAAATGATAAAATTTAAAGGTCATGATATCCGTATGAATGTAATTTCTATGTATAAATTTATCCTCCAATGAAAAAGATGAGAATACTCCCTCAAACGAGTATGAAATTTCATCAAATGTGGAAAAATTAAGATAGATCAACAAAAAACTCAGTTTTAGATGTCTTACAGACATTTTTTACCTTTAAATATTGCAAACTAAGCCTCCTCCCATTAACTATATCACATATATTTTCACAATTTTCGATTTGACATGTGGTGGAGCTCAAACGGACACCTGGATCAAAAGTTATGGTTGTTTGAATTTTGAGTCATGTTTTCAACTTATTTTATACTGTTTATTAATTTATTGAATTTTTATATCATCAAATTGTTATTAAAAGAATCTTACTCAATAATAATTATCAAATTTTTAATTAATAATAATTTTTAATTATTTTATAGACCATCTTCACTAAATATCTTATATATTAAGTGTGATTACAAATTTAGTATTATATAAATCACATTTTATGAAATATATTATATTTATATCAATATAAATACATATATATATATATATGATTTTAAATGATATAAAATTATTTTTATAAAATATAACATTTATCAGGGATAAAAACATGCATTTTAATGCTGATAAATGACATATTTTTATCAGTATTTTTTTAAAGGTGTTCACTTTATTATTGCTTTTTTGAGCACCAATAAAGGGTTGAATTAACTCAAATCTATATTAGTGGCCTTAATGGATTCATTGGATATCGAGGTGACTTGGTGAACACACTTAGGTTGAAACTAGCACATTCAACAATAATTATGTTTATTATTTATGTTAATAGCCCCCTCCCCCCCCCCCCCCCCCGTTTCTTTTATTAATGTCATTTATACATAAAAGCTTAAAATTTTCAAAAATATTGCAGTAGGAACAAACTATGTCTGAATCCAATGCCTTTGAGTGCTCAAAATCACAAAAAAATATGTTTTAGTAGAAACCAATAATTTTTTAATGTCATGTGAAATAAAATTGATCAAAACTTATCAAAGAATGTTTGCAAAACTTAAATGAAATTAATTATTCCCTACAAAAACAAACAATTCATCAATCCAACATTATAAGTAGTCGTAACAATTGATATTATAGTTTTATTAAATTTTTTAAAAAAAATTGGTATATAATTCAAAAATAAAATAACAAAAATATTGGTTATATTATTTATGAATATGATATAATAAATTTATAATATAAATATTAATGAAATGGGGATGGCGTGTTGGGTGCATTGGGAGGGAGAGGCGATGACCAATACATGTGGAATTGGGGGAGGTGGTGTTAGGAGATTGTTCTTCCATTAGTAGGATACAAATCTAACAAAAATGGGAAACCTTTTTATTAAATATTTATGTTAACATTAATTCTATAAATTTATTTTTTAAACTCATACATAAAAAGTTAAAAGGGAAAATTACGGCTAAACTAGGACCATTCCATGAATTTTATTTTCATAGAGATCGAGTACTTAGTAATGCATTTAAAAAATAATAATCAACAGGACCAGTCTGAGAAATATTTTTGACCAAAACTAATAATAAAAATGTTACCTTTTAAGACAATATCATGTATAGTAAAATAATAATACACTAAAATTGAAATACATTTTTGTTAAGTCTAAAGGAAAATACCACAAACCAAATCATATCATAAACAAAAATAAAATTTCAAAATAATGAAAAAAACTAAAATAACCTAAAAAAACACAACATATCTTAAAATATATTAATATATATTTTTTAGATTCATATCATTTTTATTTTCATTTCCTAAAAAATATTTTTTGATTTATATAATCAAAAAAAAATTTAAATCATTTTTTAAAAAATTAAATCAAAAAATATTATAAAAAACTAAATTCATTATAGTATTTGTTTAATAATAATCTACATCTTTACAAATGTGTTATTGATTTTAATTTTAATAAATAAATAAAATAAAAAATAAAAAATAACATAAAATGAAATTTTATAGACGATCAGGAACAATAAATAATGTGTAAATCAAAATGGATTATTTTCAAAATTGATAAACTAATGAATCAATATGATATTTAAATAACTAATCCTAAAATAAATATAAAATATAAAATTAAAATTAATTACCTATGGGAAAATTACAAACTACAAATAAGATGTATGAGCACCGATGAATATCTGTAATTCATATATTTTTGGAAATTAATAAAATCTATTACAAATTAACTTTTGAATTTTCAAAAGCCAGTACACTGGATAAACAATTGTTTCCTATGATATGTTCACATAGGAACATGTTGTGATGGTGTGTGCGCATGGATTTAATGCCTGGAATTTTCCACATTGACATTGCCTCACTTCCTGTAATACCACCATTTTTTCACTGTTGTGACTTGTGATGGGGTACGAACACTCTTGAACTTCAAATTGAGAATCTTCTCGGTAGAAAAGTCATACTCAATAACTAGAATATTCTTCAATGTTCTTTTCAATATCTTCTTGAAAGTGTCTTATGTGCCTTGTCTCCTGTTGAATCACATTGGAGGCTAGTTTTTTTGTCTAAAAACGAAGTACTTCAAACAATGATAAAATGACTCCTAAACTAGGGAAGTTATAGGTAACCTGCAAATCCCCTTGATGTTGTCATTGATTCATTCCACAATATTTGTGGTCATGTGTTTTTACCTCTTTATCCCGCCGCATGTCAATGTACATTTATCTTTTGGAATCTGCAACATATAATCATACACTTCTTGATTAGACTTGCAGATTTCTTCAAAATGTTGTTCAAAACTTTGTTGATCCAGCTCATATTCTACATAGAAGTGATCATATTTCACATAAATTGATTTTATCTTTATTTTAAAATAGTAAAAAATAATAAAGACAATACATACCAAGACTCGTGATTGTCTTCTTCGTTGATTTTTTATGGAATGTTTTTTGCACGTTGCTAGAAATTCGTCTGATGAAGTACTGATGATGTGAATTTGGGGGTCTCAATGTACTATGATCTGCATTGATTGCCTCATTGATTTCCTGATGTCGATTGAATATCAAACAGACACCCCAAATGCTGGTGAAATGGTTGCTGATATGTGCCAAAAACCAACTCCATTATTTGTAGTTTTCCTTCTTCATAATGGAAAATGAGAGAAAAAGAGGTGAATGATTGCCATATTGGGTTGTCACAATCAACAATATGCCCATGTATTTTCCATATAGAAATGATCCATCAATCTGTATGAAATATTTGTTGAAAAAAAATATAGAAATACATGTCATGAATGCCCAAAACAACCGATGAAATTAAACATGATATGGATCAAGTCGGTTATCTTAAGACACTTGTTCATTCATATGAATATGGAAGACAAATTGGTCATTGTGTCTTAGTATGACTAAAAATTGTGGCAACACCCTATACGAGTCATCTCATTCACCATAGACCTTTGCAGTTGTCTTCTGTTTCGCCATCCATGCCTTATTATAGGAAATGTTATAACCAAAAGTTTGTTATATACTCTCTTGAATAATGGATATAGGAACATCTTGGAAGGTCATAATCTTCTTGATGATAATATATGACACAAATTCAGCATCCAAGGAAGTATGATCTTGTGTCAGGTTTTGTTGAACGCAAGTATGAGCTGCCTCAATCTTTGAAATTCTCCAACCTCCAAATGCAATGTCCAGAATTTTCCTCAAGAGAAATCTAAAATCATCCTCATATTTATCATAGCATATGATGTATTTTTTTATGGATTGATTCATGAACTAAATATCTACAATGCCTCTCTATTTGAAATCTTTTTAGCATGTTTTTCAATACATCTTAACTTGGAAAATTCATTCCAACATATAATGTTTTGTCCATATCACTAAACTTATTCACTATAATTCACTACCACAAAAGAGGGTTTTCATAGCACCACCATTTAACAGTGCTAAAAAAACACTGATAAAGGTACCACCTTTATCAGCTCTTTTTTAGCGCTCTTAAAGAAGTCCCCTTTATCAGCATTTTTTTAGTAACGCTAATAAATGAGGGTCTTCATCATGAATTTTTTTACTATAACTGATAAAAGGTATATTTCAAAAAAACATTAAAAATAATATATTAATATATAAATATGTAAATATATTTATATTTATATAATATAATAAATATTTTTTAAATATGTTTTAGATAATTATAAATAGACATTTACACTTAATATATAAGATATTTATTGAAAATGGCTTATGAAATATTTAAAAAGATATTATTAATTAATAATTTGCTAATTATCATCGATTAATAATCATTTAATAAAAATTTAAAACACAAAAAATTAAAAAAAAATTAATAAAATATCTGAAATAAGTTAAAAACATAACTCAAACTTCAAACGACTATAATTTTTGACCTAGGTATTTGTTTGAGCTCTACCACATATCAAATCAAAACCTGTGACAAGCTCTATGTGATAGTAACAAAATGAAAACTTCTTTCACATTTTTTAAGGCCAAAAAGGCCTCCAAAACTGAGTTGTTAGTTAGGATACCCAAATTTTTTAACATTTGATGAAATTTCAGCCTTGTTTAAGTGGGTATTTTTAACCTTTTTCAGGGGGGTGAATTTATTCTGAGGAATTAAATTTATATTGATATTGTGGATTTGAAATTTTATTTTTTTTCTCAATTTATTATTATTTATAATCAAATATATAACAATATATACATATTTTTTTATATTCACACATAAAAATTTAATTTTATAAATAAGTAATTAAATATATTTACATATAAAATATATTTCTCAATATATAATCCTTATCTAAATAAAAACTAATATCCATTTTTTTAAATACAAATATATGAATATTTATATGCCTATATAGTGTGTGTGTGTGTGTGTGTGTGTGTTAACAAACTGATATATATTATCTATATATTCTAATATGTGTATATACATATTTATATATAATATTTGTAAATATATACAAATATGTATAATTATACTTACAGATACACATATAATATGTGTGTGTGTGTTGTATATATGTATTTATTTATTTATAAACACACAAAAAACATATTTTAAAAATGAATTTAAAATAGATCTTATAAATATATATTAATATACGAATAAATTTATGGATAAAAAATTTAACTAAATATATATATATATACGAATAAATATGTATATTAATATAACTAAATATATATATTAATATAAATATATATATATATATATTAATATATGAATAAATATAACTATATATATAGATATATCATAAAATGGAGAGAGAAAAAACATAGAGGAGTGGTAAAGGGTCGAGGAGCGTAGTGGAGATGTCTTGAGTTCGAATCTAGGGGGAGGTAGGGGTGCGTGTACGAGTTGGTGAAGGGGGGTGCTAGTGTTTTTAAAGGGTTGTGGTGGCTGGGGCGTGAAGTGGTGGCTAGGGTGTGTGGGTGGGGTGCTTTATAGTGCTGTTGAAGGGGGGTCAAGTGTTGTTAAAACCCTTCGATCCGATTTGAATAAATTTGTTTTTTTTTAATTAACTTTTATCAATGCTAAAAAAGAACTGATAAAGGACCCTTTTATCAGTTCTTTTTTAGAACTGATAAAATGGACCCCCTTTTAATAGAACCTCGATTATCAATGCTTTTTAGCATTGATAAAGGCCTTTTTAGCATTGATAAAACCCTGTTTTGTAGTAGTGAATTCAGGAAAATCAGTTACAGGGGTGAGAATATTGTTATCGAATTCGGGCAAACGTGTCATTGCTTCTGACCAAGATGCGAAGAGTGGTGGATGATTTATTGTGGATTGAGGATACTTCCTAACTACTAAATTTATAGAAACTTCCACCCCAACTTATGTTACTCCCTCCTCATCAACATCATTGTCTCTGTCTATTCCATCATTAACAAAATCCTCATCAGAAGTCAGATTTACATGTATATCTAGGAGATCATCTAGGTTTCCCTCTTCTGCATCATAGAGAGGAGCATTAATTCTTTAGGATGGACCATCTTCAACCACTCTTGTAATTCGTAATCTTCGTACAATTAGACGTTGTTGTTGTATAATAGAAACCTCAATATATTACTCCATCATGGAACCATCTAACCACTGGGAAAATGTTTTTTTTTTCTTGGAACCACTACTCATCAGCAGCCAATGGACAATCTAGATGCCATAGTGTAGTTGAGAATTGAAAATGTCTCTATATAATAGACTTTATCACTTGATCAGGTCTCAAACTTATGAAACCACGAATTTTGTCTTGAAGTTCACTTAGGGTTACACAATCAGATATCCTAACTATTGGGGCACCACCTCATCTATCCCTAATATATTTTTGATATCTTTGACGAGATATATATAATATCTTTGAGAAGATATTTTTGATATCTTTCATGAGATACATTTGATATATTTGACAAGATATATCTGATATTTTTGAGAATATATTTTTGATATCTTTGACGAGATATATTTGATATCTTTAATGATATATGAGATATCTTTCAGAAGATACATGAGATATCATGTGGTGAATCTCCTATATGTATATGAGATGTGTGACTATTATCTCTTAGATTTTTTGGGGCTATGCAGTTGCGATTTCAAGGAGCAGATTTCATATCTACAACTGGTGGAACTACTCTGATATGATCGGATTTCATCTGTAGTTTTTTTTTATCTGATCCTAGTGTTTTTCATCTGTACCTTTTTTCGGATAGCGATCTCCTACTTTCACGGTCAGATCTATTTGGGTTTCTTTATCAGGATGCATTCTTCTTTTTAGGCTGCCTTCATAGTGCATATGCTCCCTGCCTTTGATCCACTATTTTATCAAAGTATTATTTTTGAGATCCTATTCATCTTTGGGAGTCTCTACTTTGTACTTTTTATTATTAGTGGATCCCTATTTCTAGACTAGTTCTTGTGGTTTTTCCCTTTTGGGTTTTCCACATAAAATTTTTTTGGTATCAACTTTAATTTTTCAGCACTCATATCCTTGGTCGTTGTGCATCTGCTTTATTTTTCTAGCTTGTTTATTTGGAGGGAATGATTTTATTACTGTTGTGCATTTACTTTTCTATTATTTGTAAGTCCGTCGCCTTTCCATATTTCCCAACATCTGATATCAGAGGGTTTTTTTTATTTCATATTTATTATGGAATCCAATTATAGTCTGATGATTTTTTTGAATGGTACCTACTACCATATGTGGCAACTAAAATGAAGGATCTTCTTTTTGTCAAGTGAATACATCTTCCAGTGTTTAGTACCCATAATCCAAAAAGGATTCAAGATGAAGAATGGGTGTTCAAGCATGATATGGTTTGTGGCTTCATTCACCAATGGGTTGAAGACAACATTATGAACCACATTTTCAACATCTCTCATTCCAGAACTTTGTGGGAGAAGCTTGAGATGACCTATGCTTCCAAGACGGGAAATAATAAATTGTTTCTTCTCAAACAAATAAAGAATTTGATTTAAAAAGAAGGTATGTATATTTTTTACTATTTAAGTGAATATCAAGGATGTTTTAATCAATTTTCTAGCATGGTAAAAAAATTTAAGATGAGGTTTTAACTCTTTTTTGTTGAACACTTTACCTGATTCTTGAGAGAATTTACGTGTTACTCTAACCGGTTATGATCTTAATGGTGTTGTGATATTTAGTTTTGTTAAGTCTTCTATTTTAAATGAAGAGGTCAGGAGACATACTTAGGATAAATCTTCTTCAAAGATTTTAGTCACAGAGAATAGGGGAGAAGTTTGGACCGGGGACAGAACAGTCGAGGTAAGAGTAGAGGCATAAGAAAATCTAGATCGAAGTAGAGAGATTTTGAATGTCATAATTGTGGTAAGAAGGGGAATGTTAAGAAGTTTTGTTATCATCTGAAAATAGAGAATAGAATGAAGGAAAATCAGTTGAAGAAAAATGGTGTTGGAGATGATTGTGTTGTCACCACTACAGGGGTGATCTTGTTATTGTTTATGACTCCATTAACATTGCTTCTGATGATTCTTGTTGGGTTGTTGATAGTAGTGTCTGCTTTCATGTGACATCGAAAAAGGAGTTCTTTACATCTTACAACCTAGGTAATTTTTGGATTTTGAATATGGGAAATGATGGTCATGTCAACATTGTAGGTATCAGGACGGTTTTTTAGAGATCAGTGTGACAACTGGGCCCCGATGACAGCACAGCCACCCCGCCTTAACATGGTCGTCGGGTCCTGGCCCACCAAGTACCACCAGTTGCCCCCGCAGACACGTGGGGCCCACCTCAGGGTCCACCCACATGCCTGAATGGGTTATCTGACTAATGACAGTCCCCACAGGCCAACACTTGTCCTTTCCAGTGTGCTTTGTCCTCACTCACACACATCCTGGGAAACTTCCCAGAAAGTCACCCATCCTGATCACTACTCCAGGCCAAGCACGCTTAACTGTGGAGTTCTAATCAGGTAGGCTCCCGAAAAGGAAGGTGCACCTTGTTGACATGAGTCATATCATTAAGTCATTTAACCCTTTATCATTTGGGGATGTTACAATCACCCCCCCCCCCCCCTTTAGAGCACAACACCCTCGTTGTGGGCCCTACATCTCAACCCAGGCAGTGCACTGCGCACTTAAGGATGGGTTCCTCCTCTGATACCAATTTGTCACGACCCGTCCTCGGGGCCCGTGCCGTGATTACCCCGAGCCCGCCTTCCATAGGCCAGGGGCTGGAGACTAGCACCAAAGGCGTAAAATCCCGATAACTGGGAAGGCATTTCCTTTATAAAAGAAAACAAGCACCACAGAGTACAAGCGGAAGCAAAACACTAAGTACAAAAGAAATGTTGAAAAGTAAAAGGGCCAGAATACAAACCCAAAAGAAAGTACAACTACAATTGAACAAGGTGCACCTTCCTTTTCGGGAGCCTGTCTGATTAAAACTCCACAGTTAAGCGTGCTTGGCCTGGAGTAGTGATCAGGATGGGTGACCTTCTGGGAAGTTTCCCAGGGTGTGTGTGAGTGAGGAAAAAGCACACTGGAAAGGACATGTGTTGGCCTGTGGGGACTGTCATTAGTCAGATGACCCGTTCAGGCATGTGGGTGGACCCTGGGGTGGGCCCCACGTGTCTGCGGGGCAACTAGTGGTACCTGGTGGGCCAGGACCCGACAGCCATGTTAAGGCGGGGTGGTTGTGCTGTCACCGGGACCCGTGCCGTGACTACCCTGAGCCCACCTTCCATAGGCCAGGGGCTGGCGACTAGCACCAAAGGCATAAAATCCCGATAACTGGGAAGGCATTGCCTTTATAAAAGAAAAGAAGCACCACAGAGTACAAGCGGAAGCAAAACACTAAGTACAAAAGAAATGTTGAAAAGTAAAAGGGCCAGAATACAAACCCAAAAGAAAGTACAACTACAATTGAACAAGGTGCACCTTCCTTTTCGGGAGCCTGTCTGATTAGAACTCCACAGTTAAGCGTGCTTGGACTGGAGTAGTGATCAGGATGGGTGACCTTCTGGGAAGTTTCTCAGGGTGTGTGTGAGTGAGGAAAAAGCACACTGGAAAGGACATGTGTTGGCCTGTGGGGACTGTCATTAGTCAGATGACCCGTTCAGGCATGTGGATGGACCCTGGGGTGGGCTCCACGTGTCTGCGGGGCAACTAGTGGTACCTGGTGGGCCAGGACCCGACAGCCATGTTAAGGCGGGGTGGTTGTGCTGTCACCAGGACCCGGTTGCCCCCGCAGACATGTGGGGCCCACCCCAGGGTCCACCCACATGTCCGAACGGGTCATCTGACTAATGATAGTCCCCACAGGCCAACACAAGTCCTTTCCAGTGTGCTTTGTCCTCACTCACACACACTCTGGGAAACTTCCCAGAGGGTCACCCATCCTGATCACTACTCCAGGCCAAGCACGCTTAACTGTGGAGTTATAATCAGATACGCTCCCGAAAAGGAAGGTGCACCTTGTTGACATGAGTCATATCATTAAGTCATTTAACCCTTTATCATTATGGGGTGTTACAATCACCCCCCCTTTTAGAGCACAACACCCTCGTTGTGGGCCCTACATCTCAACCCAGGCAGTGCACCGCACTTAAGGCTGAGTTCCTCCTATGATACCAAATGTCACAACCGGGCCCCGGTGACTGCACAGACACCCCGCCTTAACAAGGCCGTCGGGTCCTGGCTCACCAGGTACCACCAGTTGCCCCCACAGACATGTGGGGCCCACCCCAGGGTCCACCCACATGCCCGAACGGGTCATCTGACTAATGATAGTCCCCACAGGCCAACACATGTCCTTTCTAGTGTGCTTTGTCCTCACTCACACACACCCTGGGAAACTTCCCAGAGGGTCACCCATCCTGATCACTACTGCAGGACAAGCACGCTTAACTGTGGAGTTATAATCAGATAGGCTCCCAAAAAGAAAGGCGCACCTTGTTGACATGAGTCATATCATTAAGTCATTTAACCCTTTATCATTCTGGGGTGTTACAATATTTGTCACGACCTGTCCTCGGGGCCCGTGCCGTGACTACCCCGAGCCCACCTTCCATAGGCCAGGGGCTGGTGACTAGCACCAAAGGCGTAAAATCCCGATAACTGGGAAGGCATTGCCTTTATAAAAGAAAACAAGCACCACAGAGTACAAGCGGAAGCAAAACACTAAGTACAAAAGAAATGTTGAAAAGTAAAAGGGCCAGAATACAAACCCAAAAGAAAGTACAACTACAACTAAACAAGGTGCACCTTTCTTTTCAGGAACCTGTCTGATTAGAACTCCACAGTTAAGCATGCTTGGCCTGGAGTAGTGATCAGGATGGGTGACCTTCTGGGAAGTTTCCCAGGGTGTGTGTGAGTGAGGAAAAAGCACACTGAAAAGGACATGTGTTGGCCTGTGGGGACTGTCATTAGTCAGATGACCCGTTCAGGCATGTGGGTGGACCCTGGGGTGGGCCCCACGTGTCTGCGGGGAAACTAGTGGTACCTGGTGGGCCAGGACCCGACAGCCATGTTAAGGCGGGGTGGTTGTGCTGTCACCGGGACCCGGTTGTCACAATTGGTATCATAGGAGTCGGTTCTACCGCAGAACTTATAACTCTGATATTTTCTTTCTGTGAAGCAATAGTGTTAAGGGTATCGAGTGTGGTCTTCAGTTCAGGGAGTCCAGTGTTGGTGCGGGCGGCCGACGTATCCATACACCAGGACCCTGACAACTGATTTCCGACTTTGTGCACGAAAACACTGATTGCGTGTGTGTTTTTAAAGGTTTTCCCTTAAAACAGCTCAAACTAGGTCATCTCACCAGGTATAAACATTTGACCATGTCACGATGTTTCTTTCAGGATGCCTTTTCACGGACGAATAGCTAGAGCCCAGAGGGATGTGCGTGCTGACAGCCTGTCAAGCGACGAGGCTTCGGTACAGGGCCCTCTTGCAGTTGAGGCACCAGCGGAGGCACCAGTGGTACTGCTACCCATTGGGCCACCGATGCCACCAGCCCCAGCAGTAGGCGATGCACGACGCTTGAGCGCGCTGCACGAGTTCCAGCGCCAGAGGCCACCCAGGTTCCGGGGAGAGACGGACCCGCAGGCGGATGAGGTTTGGCTGGAGTCTGTGGTGAGAGTCTTCAAGATAGTGGGGACGCCGACAGATTTCATGGTGATCTTTGCTACCAGCCTCCTTCAGGCAGCATCAGGCAGGTGGTGGAGCCACTTGTTTCAGTTTTGCGATGGGATGAACTTCGCTTGGGAAGACTTCAAGACCTTCTTCAGGGTGGAGTTTTTTCCAGTAGCTCTACACCCCGAGCGTGTACAGGAGATTCTGCCTTTGCCGCGTGTTTTTCGATCAGTAGCTGAGTCATCTGTGGGCAGTAGACAGATGATGCAGAGGTCCAGGAGGACCAGACTAGCAGTTAGACGATCTCGGGTTTTAGGACCGGTGGTGCGGGGCACCCGGGGTGGGAACAGAGCTAGGCGTGCCAGAAGAAGGTTGTGTTACTCATGCGGTGGAAAGGGTCACCTAGCACGTGACTGTCCGAATCCTCGTACGGTTGATCAGTGGGTGTTGGAGGAGCCACCGAGACAGAAGCAGCGGCTGGTGCTTGAGCAACAGCCGAGCAGTGGACAAGGAAGTTGAGCTCCGAGAGCAGGTGGGCAGGAGAGGAACTAGTGGATACGTCCTTTGTACTTCTAGTTCCATGTTGCTTTTGTATTCGTGTCTTTGTACTATGAGCTGCAATAATAAAAAGACACTTATCTTTGTTTGCTTTCCTGCCCTTTTGTTTGCTTGATGCTGAGTGGTCCCGGTTAAAACTGTTGACTTGACCCTCACTTTCGAGATTTCTACAGGAGGGGACCCAGTGACCTCACACTGATGCTGACAGTGTGACTCGACCCTTGGAGACGAGAGTGACAATTGGATCTCTTAGTAGTTACGTCGAGGCCTTACGACGTCATCCATGGCATGAATGCATCATTCATGTCAGGATTGACTGTATTAGGCAACGAATGTGGTTCATCCAGGGGATGAGACCGGGTTTCTCTTATCGGAAAAGAAGAAATCATAGCATCTCTTGTGAGACTAAAGGAGGTCCAGGACATCCAGGAGAGGATGAAGACTGCACAGTGCAGTAAGAAACAGGAAACCGGTGCCAGTCTTAGAGACTCGAGCGTGTTAAAGAAGAGGAAGCTTAAAGGAGAGATGATTCTACGAAGCAGTAGACGTGGAGGTAGAGCTAGGAGAGTAGCATGAGGTGGTGTACATCCTAACATGGTACAACCACCCACCTTAGTTATTCCTGCCAGGCTCAAGAAGCTGGAGGGTGGAGGAAGAGTGCGGCTGCATGCGGTCAAGGAGTGTGACCCAATGGCTCTAGAAATGATTCAAGGGACAGTCTGTGTCCACTACTAGCTGTTGTAGTAACAGACGTCGATATGAATCATTCCATGCTTTCACAAATCTTGTCCCAGACCTAGAGTTTCCGGTAAGCCGTGGACTTGACCCTCACGTCTGGAGATACCTTGGGAGGAGACTCGATAATCACACTTACGCTGACAGTGTGGTCAGACCCTCGAGGCGAGAGTTCTGGTTGGAATCTCTTGGTGGCAGCGTCGAGGCCTTACGACGTTAGTTTGTGTATAGAATGGGTAATAACTGTTCATACTCAAATTGACGGTTTTAGGCAAACGTTGGGATGGGTTTTCCTTGGTCGGTGAAAAGGAAACCCCAGGCAGCATGGAATAAACTCTTTCACAGGAGGGTGCGAACGACCACTCTTGAGTCAGTCAACCATACCCTCATGGAAGCAGCCTTTCAAGTTCCAGTTCTAACAGAAAATAGGAGACCTCTGGAGTTCGAGGATGACGATCACGTCCTTATACGGGTCTCACCTCGACGAGGTTTACGGAGATGTGGCCAAGGCGGTAAGTTATCTCCAAGGTTCAGCGGACCTTCTTAGGTCCTCAGCTGGGTAGGAGGGGTGGTTTACCGCTTGACCCATTCACCGCAGTTGCACCAGGTGCATGATGACTTCCATGTATCTCAACTGAGGAGATACGTGCTCGACCCTTCGCATATCATCGACCATGAGGAGCTGGACGATGGCGATGGGGTGTCTTTCACGGAGGTTCCAGTGGGGATCGAGGATCGATAGGAGCAGATCCTACGAGGATGATCGATTCCTCGGGTGCACTTTCTTTGGAAGTACGGAACCTCTAAGTAATCACATGGGAGCGGAAGGATCAGATGCGTGCTCTGTACCGCTTTTGTGACCCTAGTTTGTGTTGAAGCATTACGGGGATGTAAAGCCCTGAGGTGGGAGTAATGTAAAGACCCGGAAATTTCAAGGAAAATTTTTTTTAAATTTTCTTTGGAATTTTACAAGAACGCAGTTTCTGACGGTGCCTGATTCCGAGGCCCGGTGTGCCTGGAATTAATTTCTGAAGTTTGGCTCGGGTAAGTTCAGTGAACGAGAGAGCGGGAATTTCTATCTTTTGAACCGGTGCTCGGAATTGAAATCCGATTGCACCGATGAACTCGCAACGCCGGTAATCGCTTAAAGGAACCTTTACCGTAGTTGCATTTGTTCAGGAGAAGAAGTTAATTTTTGGGGTTTAATTAAAAAAGTGAATAAAATTGTTAAATCAATTTTATTTCATGTTAAGTTGTTATCTTCTCCCATGGGAAGTTGGTGGTGGGCCCACATCCATCCAACTTCCCATGTGTGGATATTTGAAAGGGTGGGGCCCACACAAACCCCTCCCCACCTCTTCAAATTCCTTAACTTTACTAACCCCTCTAAACCCCCCATTTAATCTCCCTTTAACTCTTGAACTTCTCCCCCTCTTAAGTGCATGCTAACACATTTTAAATTAATGAAGTTATTTGAATTTTGGAATTTGAATAGCTTGGCATGTGTTAATAAAATAATGGGAGGGATTATTTTATTAGTTTGCTTGGTTAAGTGAGATTGGGAGCCTTGGAAGAAAAATCTTAGGAAATCCTGAGTCCTTCTTTCTCTACGATGAAGAACACGAAGAACGTCTCTTCCGCCACTGAAGCACGACGACGCCATCTTCTTCATCGTTCTTCAACCAAGGAAAGGAAAGGGAAGCGACGCCCGTGACATCTCCAACGACCTTCATCCGCATCAAAGGAGAAGACGTCGCCTGCGAAGAATGTCGTCAACGACGACGTCACCTCCGAACGCTCGTCCACCAACGACGAGTACCCTTCTTCCTTTCGACGCATGAGCGTGAGAATTGAGAGTGTGTGACGAACACGACAATTACGAGGTAGGGGTTTATTTATTTAATTGTTCATGAATACAAACTTGGTGATAATCGTGGAATAAAACCCTTTTTGTTATCGAATAACGCGAGGGGGTTGGACCGCACAAACATGGTCGACCCTCCTCTTTTTTTTCGTGATGGTTTCTTGAGGTTGATACGAGAAAACGTGGTGCCGTCGCACCACGCGGTATATTGCGGCAAGTATTGCGCGGCGCCGTCACACAGCGCCGTGGAAAGAAATTCAAGAATGTGACGCCATCGCGCCGTGTCAGAAGAAATCGAAGGCGCCACGGCCGGAGCGGGGCCGCGGCGGAGGGGCGCGGTGTCGTCGCACCGCGCCGGACGACAAGGGCCGCGGCCGGTTCCGGGCCGCGGCGGAGCTTGGTGACCGGCGGCCAGCCGGGCCGCCGGTGTCAGAGCCGGAAAGGGACCAGCCACTGCCGGTCCCGTTGAGGAGGAGCCGGCCGGCCAGGTCGGGCCGGCCGGAAGGAGGAAAAACCGGGGGAATTTAATTCCCCCGGCTAGCCAAAATGGCCCCCCATAATGAGGGGGGTCGTGGTTCACAAAGCGGGGGGCTTTGCCCCCGCGCACGGCGCGCATGCGGCGCCCAGGCCGCGCCGCCGTGCCGGCCCGCGCCGCCGCACCGGACCGCGCCGCCAGGCCGGGTCGCCGCCCGGGCCGGGTCGACCCAGTTCGGCCGACCCAGGGGGGGTCGGGCCGGGTCGGCCCGGGCCCAGACCCCCAGTTTCGGACCACTTTCGGTCAAATGCCTGTAACTTGGGCTACGGGCCTCCAAACAACTCGCCGTCAGCGGCAACGCGATCCTTGGATCGAGATGGTCATTTCGGTATATCGCACTCAAGGTTTCGAATTACTTTGAGTTCGTCCGGGTTGGTTCGTACACGAAACCAACCGGGCCCTCGGAGCGGAAACGCTCATATTTTGAGCTACGGACGTCCGATTGACGTGCCGTTAGCTTTGTTGAGTTCCTCTTAGTGAGACGGATCTTTTGGCATACTCCACCCGAGGTTTAGACGTAGGTGGAGTACGGTCGGGTTGGTTTTTCCTTAAAAACCAACTAGGCCCCTGGAACGAAAAAGCCAATAACTCTCAGACCGGGCGTCCGATTGACGCGCCGTCTGTTGCGTTGAGTTCCTGTTGACGGTATGGAACTTTTGGCATCCTCCGCCCGAGATTTGGATGTAGATGGATAGTGGTCGGGTTGGATCACACCGAAATCCAACCGGGCCCCTGGAACGGAAAGGCTGATACTTTTCTGACAGAACGTCCGTTTGATGAATCGTCAACAGCGTTGGTGATCTCGTTGAGAAACGGTCCCTATGAGTATACCCTACGAGAGTTCGGGGTACAGTTGAGATACGGCCGGGTTTGGTTCGCTCACAAAACCAACCGGGCCCCTGAGACGAAAAGGCTAATAACTCACAGACCGGGCGTCCGATTGACGCGCCGTCTGTTGCGTTGAGACCCCTATGACGAGGCAGTACTTTGAGATACTTCTTCGTGGGACTTTGAGATACTTGGAGTATCGACCTGTAGCTCGTGGAGCGGACCCTCCCAGTGACGAGCGTGCGGAGTACGGAGACCGTGTAGCTGGCTGAGACCTGACGACTGCTTGACTGACTCGACTTGGAGTGAGTCGACTAGCCCAGTGGACGGAGCACTACTTTCTGAGGTGCAGACCTATGGCGGATGGAGCACTACCTGTGTGACAGTGCAGACCCACAGTACTCGTCCGGAGAGTACCTCAGCAGGCTACTAGGGGTGTGCACTACTGTGTTTGGGTGACATACCTCGGCGGGAAGTACTACTGTGTCTGGGTGGCTGACCCGCGGTACTCGACAGGAGGAGTACTTCAGCAGTCTTAGGTTAGTGAGCAGTACCTCGGAGTCGTGACAGGACCATTGTACACTCCAGAGACGGAGCTCTTCAGCAGTTACGGTTTCGATAATGAAAATCCTGGTTTGAGCTGAGACTTTTGACCTTGTGTTTACCTCATGAATGAGATGGGTCACTTGATAACTTAGGTATATGTATGGGCATATACCTGGGTAGTGGTTATCCGTTGATTTCATAATCCTTGTGTTTCCTCATGATTGAGATGGGTTACTTGATAACTTAGGTATATGTATGGGCATATACCTAAGTAGAGGTTATCTGTTGAGATCTTCTTTGTGGTTATCCTTGTTGGTTTAGTGATACCTTGAGGGTCTCGGGGTCCCTACTGAGTATCGTTATACTCACCCCTGCACGGGCTATGCCCGCACCTCGTTGTGTTGGTTGCAGACGACGGGCAGTGCTGACGGAGGCCGAGTGTTCGAGGACTGGACGGTACCCGGAGGTGTACTACACGACGAGTCAGTACCCGGAGGTGGACTACACGACATGACGACTCACAGAGGAGGTTGACGGACGAGAGCATGGAGGAGGCTATCTGTACCTACCCTTCAGGTAGGATCCGTGGTGGACGACCAGGAGCTGCGCTATCTGTACCTACCCTTCAGGTAGGACCCAAGGAGGACGACCCAGGAGCTGCTTCCTTCTTCCAGCTATTTGTATTTTTGCTGTTGTACCTTGTTCAGTTGTAGTTGTACTTTCTTTTGGGTTTGTATTCTGGCCCTTTTACTTTTCAACATTTCTTTTGTACTTACTGTTTTGCTTCCGCTTGTACTCTGTGGTGCTTGTTTTCTTTTATAAAGGCAATGCCTTCCCAGTTATCGGGATTTTACGCCTTTGGTGCTAGTCGCCAGCCCCTGGCCTATGGAAGGCGGGCTCGGGGTAGTCACGGCACAGGCCCCGAGGACGGGTCATGGCAATCAGTGTAGGAAGTAAGCTGATTTTGAAGAAAGTTTGACATGTGCTAGATGTTTTCTTGAATCTTATTTCTTCCAGTGTTCTTGATGATGAAGGGTTTATCAGTACTTTTGGTGATTTTAAATGGAATATTTCTAAGGTCTCTTTGATTATGGATCTAGGGAAGAAGCATTCAGGTTTGTACTAGACTAGAGATTATATTTTTGGTTATATTGTTTTCATTGTTGAGTACAGTGTTTCGTCCAAGTTGTGGAATAAGAAGCTCATTAACATCAATGAGAAAGGGATTGTTTGTATGGACAAGATAAATCTTCTTCCAGATTTGAAGTGTGTCAAATTGGACACATGTGATCATTGAATCACTAGAAAACAGAGCAGAGTGAGTTTCAGTAGTCATCCTTCGCACAGGAAGTCACAGGTACTTGAATTGGTACATTATAACATTTGTAGTCCTTTGAAATATAATAACGTGGTCTTTATTTTGTGGCATTTATTAATGACTACTCGTGTAAGCTCTGGGTTTATATTTTGAATGCCAAAAGTCAGGTGCTTAGTGTTTTTAAGAAATTTTATGTTTCTACTGAGAGGGAATCAGGAAATAAATTGAAATGTATTCTCAATGACAATGGGGGAGAGTATTTTAGTCCATTTGACTAGTATTGCAGGTAGGAAGGTATTCGGCATCAGAAGACGCCTCCCAAGACACCTCAGCTGAATGGTGTAGCTGAGTGGATGAACATGACTTTTTTGGAAATATTTCGTTGTTTTCTTTCCGAAGAAATGTTTCCTAGAAATTTTTGGGGTGAGGATTTACTTACTACTGCTTATATTATCAATTTATCACATGCGGTTTCTTTTTAGATAGACACTCCCAACAAGTTTTGGTATGTAAAAGAGATCAGGTACGATCACTTGCATGTTTTTGGTTTCAAGGCTTTTGTTCATATGCCTAGAGATGATAGATCCAAGCTAGATGGTAAGACATGCCAGTGTATTTTTATTATCTATGGACATAATGAGTTTGTGTACAGGTTCTATGATCCTATTTTGAAGAAAATTTTCAGAATTCATGATGCATTGTTTAAAGAGGATCAGACTATTGTAGACATTGATAAGGGAGAAAAATCTGCTTCTCCAACTTCTGATGGTTTTTTCAGTCTTGAGCCAGGTTCTGATTCACATTTACCTCATATTATTCATTCTGATGACCACATTGATATACAGAATGATGCTCAAGGTGAAAAGGTTGGAGTTGATGTTTTTAATGCACCTTTTGTTTCTGATGATCTGGTTCCTGGGGTTATTAATGAACCCATAGTTCTACTCTAAAGGTTATCTCAGCATCATATCATTTCTACACGATATTAACCTGATGAGTATGTGCTCCCCGTTGAACGGGGAGAACCAAAATTTTTTGGTGATGCAATAGAAATTGAACAGAAAGACATATGGGTTGCGGAAATGGATGATGAGATGACATAATTGCACAAAAACCATACTTTTGAGCTGGTGAAGTTACCGACAGGTAATAGAAATTTGAAAAATTGGTGGATTTATCGGATTAAAAATGAAGAATCTGGTTTTGTTCCATGATACAAGGAAATGTTGGTTGTTAAAGGATTCCTTTAGAAGAAAGGTATTGATTTTGATGAGATTTTATCACATGTTATCAAAATGTCTTCTATTCGGGTTATTCTTGGTTTGGTTGTTAGTTTAGATCTGCATATTGAACAGATGGATGTGAAGACAGCTTTACTTCATAGAGATTTAGAGGAAGAGATTTATATTGAGAAGTCAGAGGGTTTTGTTGAAACGGGTAAAGAAAATCATTTCTTAATGTTGAAGAAGATTTTTTATGGTTTAAAGAAAGCTTTGAGGCAGTGGTATAATAAGTTCGAATATGTTATTTATCATCAAGGTTTCAGGAAGACATCTTCTGATCATTGTGTTTTTGTTCAGAGATTTGTTGATGATGATTTTATTATACTATTTATTTATGTTGATGATATGATCATTTTTGGCCATGATACTTCTAGAATTGATAGATTGAAGAAGGATCTTTGTCAGTCTTTAGTGATGAAAGACTTGGGGCCAGCATGATATATTCTTGGCATGATGATCTCCTGTGACAGGAAGGCCAAGAAATTGTGGTTATCTCAGGAGAGATATATTGAGAAGGTTCTTCAGATATTTTATATGGATAGAGTGAAAGTGGTTAGTACTCATCTTGCTTTACATTTTAAACTCAGTACCAGTCAGTCACCTTCTACTGAAGAAGAGAAAGAGGAGATGCAACACATACCTTATTCATCAATTGTTGGTTGTTTGATGTATGACATGGTATGTACTAGACCTGATATAGCTCAGGAAGTTGGTGTGGTCAGTCATTTTCTATCTAATCCAGGTAGAGAGCATTGGAGATCAATGAAATATCTATTGTGTTATCTTCGTGGTATTTATAATCAGAGATTTGTTTTGGAAGTGGGAAAACCATGCTTTGTGTTTTTACTGATTCAGATATGGAAGGAGATGTCGATTCGAGGAAATCTACTTTAGGCTATTTGATCACTTTTTCAGGGGGCTGTATCTTGGTAGTCCAAATTGCAGAGATGTTTTGTTTTATCTACCACAGAGTCTGAGTTTATTACAACTAGAGAGGCTTGAAAAGAATTGTTTTGGATGAAAACTTTTATTCAAGAGCTCAATTTTAATCAAGATAGGTATGTTTTGTTTTGTGATAGTAAGAGTGCTATTTGTTTGGGAAAGAATTATACTTTTCATGGTAGGTTGAAACATATTGATGTTCGGTATCATTGGATCCACGACATCATTTATTTGAGACAATTAGATATTGAGAAGTTCCACACTGATAACAATGGATCAGACATGTTAACCAAGAGTTTACTCGGAGGAAAATTTGAGACTTGCCGACTGATTGCAGGGTTGGAAATGATTCCCAGTTGATCCAGAGGGGGAGTTTGTTGGGGAGTCTCCTCATCTAGCCCCGAGATATTTTTGATATCTTTGAAGAGAAATATATGATATCTTTGAGAAGATATTCTTGATATCTTTGACGAGATATATTTGATATCTTCGATGAGATATATCTGAAATTTTTTAGAAGATATTTTTGATATCTTTGACGAGATATATTTGATATCTTTAATGAGATATGAGATATCTTTCCGGAGATACATGAGATATCACATGGAGACTCTCCTATATATATGAGATGTGCAACTCTTCTCTCTTCAATTTTTGGGGGCTGTGCAGTTGCGATTTCAAGGAGCGGCATTCAAATCTGCAACTGGTAGAACTACTCTGATATGATCGGCTTTCATTTGTGGTGATTTTTATCCAATCCTAGTGTTTTTCATCTGCACCTTTTGTTCAGATAGTGATCTTATACTTTCACGGTCAGATCTATTTGGGTTTGTTTATTAGACTGCATTCTTCTTTTCAAGCTTCCTTCATACTGCATATGCTCTCCGCCATTGATCCACTGTTTTATCAAAGTATTATTTTTGAGATCTCGTTCGTCTTTGGGAGTATCTACTTTTTACTTTTGATAATTAGTGGATCCCTCTTTCTGGACTAGGTCCCATGGTTTTTCCCTTTTGGGTTTTCCATGTAAAAATTTTCTGGTGTCAACTTTTATTTTTCAGCACTCATATACTTGCTCGATGTGCATCCGCTTTATTTTTCTGGATTGTTTATTTGGAGGGAAAGATTTTATTTCCACTGCGCATTTTCTTTCCTGTTTTTTGTGCATTCTTCGCCTTTCCATCTTTCCCAACACTAACCATTGTTGTTGGTTGTGTACTATAAGAAGCTCCTTGATCAGTTTGAATAACCTCCTCATAGTAGTAGACATAGGTAAACATTTCTCTCTACGATAAAAATGTTTTTTGATCAAGATTATGATAGTGTAAATAATATTGACAATGAGGGTTGGCCATATAATCTTTATGATATTGAAATTTTAGAATGACTTTTTATATCCTAAAATATGATAATAATGTTTCATTATATAAAAGTAAATTAGAAAATAATTCAAAGAATATTTTGGAACCAAGGTTAAAAGAAGATAAAATACCAAATCAGTTTATTTATCTATGATAAAATGAAAATTATGATCATATAAAGTGAAATGGATAAGAAAAAACATATTAAATTACACATGAATTCTTTACAAGGGACAAAAATACCTTGTAATTTTTCAACAAAACAAAGGTTTGATGAGATTATCCTAACTTCAGAAGTGAAGTAAAATCCAGCTTATTTTCAAGTGGTGGCTTAATAACATCTTACAAAGATATGTACTTAACTTTTGAATTTTCAAATGATTTTGGGCATCTAATAACACATCTTAGATATTATCTTAGATGTCATTATAATGCTGAAAGCTTTTAAAAATTCAAAATTTAAGTACATCTCTTTGGAATATATTATTAAGCTACCACTTGAAAATAAGTTGGATTTTACTTCACTTCCAAATTCAGACACATCTCATCCAAAATATGTTTTGTTGAAAAATGTTGAGGTATTTCTTGTTTGTTTTAAAGCATTAATGGGTTATTTAATGTGTTTTTTATTGTCCATTTCACTTTATATGGTCATAATTTTCATTTTATCATTGATAAAGAAACTGATTTGGTGTTTTCTATTCTTTAATCATTACTTAATCATTGGTTAATCATTAGTTAATGATTCTTTATTCATTACTTAATCATTAGTTAATCATTCTTTAATCACCCTTTAATCAATACTTAATCATTGGTTAATCATTAGTTAACCATTAGTTAATCCTTAGTTAATTATTAGTTAATCATTAGTTAATCATTCTTTAAACATTCATTAATTATTCTTTAATCATTACTTAATCATTCTTTAATCATTCTTTTATCATTACTTAGTTATTCTTTAATCATTACTTAATCATTGGTTTAGTCATTAGTTAATAATTCTTTCTTCATTACTTACTCATTCTTTAATCACTCTTTAATCATTCCTTAATCATTCTTTAATCAATACTTAATCGATACTTAATCATTAGTTAACCATTAGTTAATTATTAGTTAACCATTACTTAATCATTCTTTAATCATTCTTTAATCATTCCTTAATGGATCTTTACTCATAACTTAATCATTCTTTAATCATTTCTTAACCATTCTTTAATCATTACTTAATTATTCTTTAATCATTACTTAATCATTGGTTAATCATTAGTTAATGTTTCTTTATTCATTACTTAATCATTAGGTAATCATTCTTTAATCACTCTTTAATCATTCTTTAATCATTCTTTAATCATTACTTAATCAATATTTTATCATTAATTAATCATTACTTAACCATTACTTAACCATTAGTTAATCCTTAGTTAATAATTCTTTAATCATTCCTTAATAATTAGTTAATAATTCTTTTATCACTCCTTAATCATTAGTTAATCATTACTTATTTATTAGTTAATCATTACTTAATCATTACTTAATCATTATTTATTCACTCCTTAATCAATCTTTAATCATTACTTAATCATTAGTTAATCATAATTTAATCATAATTTGATCAATACTTATTCATTAGTTAATTATTAGTAAATCATTAGTTAAACATCCTATAATTATTAATTAAACATTACTTGATCCTTAATTAATTATTTCTTAATAATTAATCAATCTTATGATATTCATTAGTTAATTGTTATTAGTTAATCATTATATGTAATTACTTTTTAATTAAAATTTATTCATTAGTTAATCTATACTTAATCATTACTAATAATAAAAATTATTTCTAAACTATATATAACGAACTAAACTACTTAATAAATAACATATTTAGAACTAACTAAAAAAATTCAATTGAATAAATAAATAACATTAAATTAAATAAGAAAAAATATCTATAAATGATGTTTCACAAAAATTTGGGACTTCTTTTAGGCCACTAGAACCACCACACACAATAAAGGCTTATTTTAGAGAGAGAATGTGTGGAATTTAGAGGGATGAAGGGATTTTGAAGTGAGGAGTGGGGGTCCATTTTATAGGGGTTTAAGGGAAAGACGGCAGAGGGTGCCACCTTTCACCTTTACGTAGGGAGAAAGGTGGCAAACCCCCGATCGCTTTTCGCTTTATTTTGGGTGAAAGGTGTTCGATCCGCTGCTGCCTTTGCCATGCCATCAATAAGGGGAAAAGGCGGCAGCGGGTGTGCCGCCTTTCAATAAATCGAAAATGTGGCAGCACCTCTGTCGTCTTTCCAACGCAACATTAAAAAAATCTAACCTAAACGTGTTTTTTTACAAAAACGCATAAAAAACTCCTCTGGTGCGGTTGAGGTGACTCCCGCATGTTTCTGGTTGAGCTGGCCAGCTTTTTAGCCTTAATTTTTAGGTTGAGGGAAACTTAGAATAAAATCTAGGTAAATGGAACATATATAATATGTACACTTACAAAAATAAATGATAGCCCATGCCTAATCATTATTCTTGAACAATGTCGTTTCCAAGCCCTTCATGAAAAATATGAATTGTATTTCACTACGGGAAAAATCGCTATTTGCGACGGGTTATTTGCGAGGGGAATAAATCCCGTCGCAAATAACCCCTCCAGGAAACTATTTGCGACAGAGAAAAGTGTCTGTCGCAAATAACCAATTATTTACGATGGGATTTCGTCTCCCGTCGCAAATAGTTTGGCGCGACTTGCGCGCCAAACCGCGCGGGGGTATTTGCGACGGGACCTGTCACAAATACCCGGCGGCGGTCAATAACTTTTTGCGATGGGATGTCGTCCCGTCGCAAAAAGACTGTCGGCGGGTACTATTTGCGACGGGTCCCGTCGCAAATAACCTTTTAACCGTCGACTGTAATTAATGCGGGCGAGGGTAATTGCGATGGGACCCGTCGCAAATAGTATCATTTGCGACGGGAAGCCCGTCGCTAATAATCTCGTCGCAACTAATCTAACCTATATATACCACCATCCGTTTTTTTTTTCCAAACCATTCAGATCTTGCTCTCTCTCTCTCTCTTCATTCTTCAGTTTCAAAGAGAAATTTTTTTTTTGTTGAAGTTTTTTATACAAGAGCAATCAGAGGGCGTCAATATCTTCAGAATATCAAAGTTTAAGGTGTTTATTTTTTATTTTTTTTATTTTTTTTATTTTTTTATGTTAATTTTAAGTGTTGTTTATTAGTTCAAATTTAATTAGATTTCAATTGATTTTTAATTATATTTAGTTTTACTAAGAAATTGATATTGTTAGTTATAATTATAAATAATTAGTTATAATTAATATTAATTAGATATAATTAAGAATAAATAGATATAATTAGGAATAAATAGATATAATTAGCAATAAATAGATATAATTAGCAATAAATAGTTATAATAAGCAATAAATAGATATAATTAGCAATAAATAGATATAATTAGCAATAAGTACATAGAATTAGCAATAAGTATATATAATTTGCAATAAATATATATAATAAGGAATAACTAGATATAATTAAGAATAACTAGATATAATTAGGAATAACTAGATATAATTAGGAATAACTAGATATAATTAGGAATAAGTAGATATAATTAGGAATAATTAGTAATAATTAGATATAATTAGATTTAATTAATAATAATTAGATTTAATTAGTAATAATTAGATATAATTAGTAATAATTAGATTTAATTAGTAATAATTAGATATAATTAGATATAAATAGATATAATTAGTAATAATTAGATATAATTAGTAATAATTAGATATAATTAGTAATAATTAGATATAATTAGTAATAATTAGATATAATGAGTAATAATTAGATATAATTAGATATAATTAGATATAATTAGTAATAATTAGATATAATTAGTAATAATTAGATATAATTAGTAATAAATACATATAATTAGTAATAATTAGATATAATTAGTAATAATCAGATATAATTAGTAATAATTAGATATAATTAGTAATAATTAGATATAATTAGCTATAATTAGGAATAATTAGCAATAATTAGTAATAATTAGCTATAATTATCAATAATTAGCTATAATTAGTAATAATTAGCTATAATTAGTAATAATTAGCTATAATTAGTAATAATTAGCTATAATTAGTAATAATTAGCTATAATTAGTAATAATTAGCTATAATTAGTAATAATTAGCTATAATTAGTAATAATTAGCTATAATTAGTAATAATTAGCTTTAATTAGTAATAATTAGCTATAATTAGGAATAATTAGCTATAATTAGGAATAATTAGCTATAATTAGCAATAATTAGCTATAATTAGCAATAATTAGCTATAATTAGCAATAATTAGCTATAATTAGTAATAATTAGCTATAAATAGTAATAATTAGCTATAATTATGAATAATTAGATATAATTAGCTATAAATAGTTATAATTAGGAATAATTAGCTATAATTAGGAATAATTAGCTATAATTAGGAATAATTAGCTATAATTAGGAATAATTAGATATAATTAGGAATAATTAGATATAATGAGGAATAATTAGTTATAATTAGATATAATTAGTAATAATTAGTAATAATTAGTAATAATTAGTTATAATTAGTAATAATTAGTTATAATTAGTAATAATTAGGTATAATTAGTAATAATTGATAATAATTAGTAATAATTAGGAATAATTTGGAATAATTAGTAATAATTAGGAATAATTAGGAATAATTAGGAATAATTAGCTATAATTAGGAATAATTAGGAATAATTAAAAATAATTAGGAATAATTAGGAATAATTAGGAATAATTAAGAATAATTGGGAATAATTGGGAATAATTAGAATAATTAGGAATAATTAGGAATAATTAGTGTTGGGACGGAGAGTGATGGAAAGAGGGGGGGTGAATTGCCTTTTAAAAAAGTTTAACAATTTAAGAAAAAGTTAAAGCGCAGCGGAAATAAAAGAGGCAAGACACAAAATTGATAACGGAGTTCGGCCTAAATCCCAAGCCTACGTCTCCGCTCCCAACTCAACCGTTGAGAGATTTATACGACAGCTTGCTTTTTAATGGTTGTAGCAAGAAACCCACTAGACTTCAAGGTAGCCTAGAAACCTATTACAGCTTGCTTTTTATTGGTTATAGCAAGAAACCCACTAGCCTTATTACAGGTGAAGGCTAGCTCACCTATGACTCAAGCCTTTTACAGGGAAGGCTTGACTAACCTCTTCACACCTTGAAGGTGGTGTGAAAACCCAAACAAAAGAAGGATGAGAGAAAGAAGGGTTTGTATGCACAAACTTAAAATAAAGCTCAAAATGATAAAACAATAAAAACCGTAAAGAGGAGAAGTCTTGGGCGCCAATGGATTGATTGGTGATGATGAAGGGCGCTCCCAATCTTCTATGGTGGTGCTCCTTGGATGTGAAAGTGAGTTGGAGAAGGTGGGGATCCTTGAAGGAATGCGCTGGAGGTTCGCCAAATGATCGAAAAATGTTCCCGTGGGCTTCTATATTTTTCTGGGGCTTCCTAGTCCTCTATTTATAGGAGAGGAACACCCAAATGGCCTTTGGGGGTCTTCGGAGCTATTGGAGAGGCCTTCGGAGCCGTTGGGAGTCAAAAGTACAAGTCTGGTCAAAGCCCAACGGCTAGTTTGACTGGGCACACCGGCTGACCGGTGGTGTCTCACCAGCTGGCCGGTGGTCCACCGGCTGGCCGGTGGTCCACCGGCTGGCCGGTCCTGAGCCACCGGCTGGCCGGTGCGCAGACAGAGAGCAAGCTCTCTGCCCAGGTTCCACCGGCTGGCCGGTGGTCAGACACCGGCTGGCTGGTGACAGTACCGGCTGGCCGGGGAGCTCACACCGGCTGACCGGTGGCTCTGGACAGAACCCATTGCTTCTGCCAGAGACCACTGGTTGGCCGGTGGGAATCCACTGGTTGGCCGGTAGACTCAGAGTGTCTACTTTCAGTCCTTCTTGGCCCAACTTCTTGGAAACCTTTTTCCTATCAACAAAAACACTTGAAAACAAGTTAGAACAAAATAAGAGTGATTGTGATCATTGAAATCCAAGAGAGAGGGGTACAACAATCTCCCCCTATTTTGATGATCACAATCACCAAAACAAGCAATGTAAAAGACTGAAATGAAAGGCATGCTTTAAAGGGTAAATTGAAAAGTAAAGAAAAGCTTGAGAGAAATATTTCTCCCCCAATCAACCAAGGAAATATCCCCCTTTGTGATTATCAAAATAGCACGGGGCATAAAATTTGATTGAAGGATAGGATTAAAAAACAAGATAGAGATTTTATACCAATTGAAATTTTTGAAATTTGAATTGAAAGTTTTAAATTGAAAGTTTTGAATTGAAAGTTTTGAATTGAAAGTTTTGAAAGAAAAATTTTGAATTGAAAGTTTTGAAAGAAAAACGAAAAAAAGGCTTAAACGATCCTAACTCCCCCTAAATAAAAACAACAAATCATCGGGGAGAGGATTTTAGAACCGAGACAAATTTTGGTCCGGAGAGACTCGCTAAAAGGGATTTTTCAATCCAAACTTGTCTTGTGACGGGTCTTATCCTATGAAATTCATCGTTAAAGGAAATGGTTTTTGGCCTTCCATACCGGGAATTTTTGCAGTCGCACTCGTAAATTAAGTGCCCGATCTTTTTTCAATAGTTGCAAAATTTATATTGGGAGCTCCCCCTTACAAAAATAGTAGGAGCATGGGAAGAGGAAGCTTGCTTGGAATAGCCAAGCCCTTGGGTGGTTCTAGATATGCATTGGGAACCAAGGAGATTTCAAAGGTTATGTTCACCTTCGGTGAACTTAGCTAGGGATTTCCTTAAATCCTTGATTGTTGATTCCATAGAATCAACATCGGGAAGGTTTTGGATCTTGAGGGACAAGTCTTCCTTCTCTTTGAGAAGTTGATCCTTTTCGGAAGAAAGAATTTTGAATTTATTTTTTAAAGCAATAAATTTGGAAGAAAGTTCGTGAAAACCTTCCTCCAATTGATCTCTCGCATGTTGGAGATCCTCATAAGATAAATGATTGAATGAATTGGAAGAACAAGAGGAAGAGGAGTCAGAAGAGGTTGCCTCATTAAATGCCATTATACATTTTTTACCGTTGTCTTTTGAGGAGGAGGAGGATGAGGAGCTATCACTCCAAGTGGCCTTGAATGCCTTTTTCTTTTCCTTTTGCTTGGCCCTTGTCTTGTGGAGTGGACAATCGGGCTTATAATGGCCTTTCTTGCTTCACCCATAGCATATTACCTCGGGCTCGGATTTTTCGTCGAGTTCTTCCTTTCGAGCCTTGCGAGATTTCTTCTTTTTGTTCTTCTTCATGAATTTGTGCATCTTGCGGGCAAGGTTCTCGATTTCTGAATCGCCACTTGAAGAGGAAGAAGATGAGGAGGAGGAGCTTTCTTCTTTTTGAACTTTGAAGGCGATGTTCTTTGGAGTTTTGATGAGATTGCCTTCCTTTTCAGCTTGCCTCCTCATGGTGATCTCGTAGGTCATGAGGGATACGATGAGCTCTTCGACCGGCATTTTCTTGACATCTTTTGCTTCTTGAATTACCGTGACTTTCGGTGCGCATGAACTTGGTAAGATCCAAAGGATCTTCTTTACCATCATTTCTGCAGAAACATCATCTCTAAGAGATTTTCTTCCATTGCAAACGTCAGTAAAACGAGTAAATATTTCAGTAATATTTTCAGATGGATACATGGTAAAAGACTCAAAATCTTGACGGTACATATCCAATCGAGTATCCTTAACTTTTTTGGTCCCCTCATGGGTAACCTCCAAAAGTTTCCAGATTTCATGAGATGAAGTGCATGTGGAAACTTGATTGAATTCATTACGATCAAGGCCGCAATGAAGAGCGTTCATGGCTTTGCCATCAAGCTCGAAATTTTTAATATCGGCTTGAGTCCATTTGGATTCATCGGGAGAAGAGAGAGAGTAACCATTCATGACAATTCTATAAATAGGATAACCTATACTTCTAAGAAAAGTAGATATGCGGGTTTTCCAATAGGTATAGTCGGTTCCATCAAAAAAAGGAGCACGACCCAATGAATAACCTTCGGGGGCGAAAGAAGATGAAGCCACCACAATGGATCTTTAATTTGAAACCGGTTAAGGTATTATAAAAACACTACCTTTGATACCAATTATTGGGACGGAGAGTGATGGCAAGAGGGGGGGTGAATTACCTTTTAAAAAAATTTAACAATTTAAGAAAAAGTTAAAGCGCAGCGGAAATAAAAGAGGCAAGACACAAAATTGATAACGGAGTTCGGCCTAAATCTCAAGCCTACGTCTCCGCTCCCAACTCAATCGTTGAGAGATTTATACGACAGCTTGCTTTTTAATGGTTGTAGCAAGAAACCCACTAGACTTCAAGGTAGCCTAGAAACCTATTACAGCTTGCTTTTTATTGGTTGTAGCAAGAAACCCACTAGCCTTCTTACAGGTGAAGGCTAGCTCACCTATGACTCAAGCCTTTTACAGGGAAGGCTTGACTAACCTCTTCACACCTTGAAGGTGGTGTGAAAACCCAAACAAAAGAAGGATGAGAGAAAGAAGGGTTTGTATGCACAAACTTAAAATAAATCTCAAAATGATAAAACAATAAAAACCGTAAAGAGGAGAAGTCTTGGGCGCTAATGGATTGATTGGTGATGATGAAGGGCGCTCCCAAGCTTCTATGGTGGTGCTCCTTGGATGTGGAAGTGAGTTGGAGCAGGTGGGGATCCTTGAAGGAATGCGCCGGAGGTTCGCCAAATGATCGAAAAATGTTCCCGTGGGCTTCTATATTTTTCCGGGGCTTCCTAGTCCTCTATATATAGGAGAGGAACACCCAAATGGCCTTTGGGGGTCTTCGGAGCCGTTGGAGAGGCCTTCGGAGCCGTTGGGAGTCAAAAGTACAAGTCTGGTCAAAGCCCAACGGCTAGTTTGACTGGGCACACCGGCTGACCGGTGGTGTCTCACCAGCTGGCCGGTGGTCCACCGGCTGGCCGGTCCTGAGCCACCGGCTGGCCGGTGCGCAGACAGAGAGAAAGCTCTCTGCCCAGGTTCCACCGGCTAGCCGGTGGTCAGACACCGGCTGGCTGGTGACAGTACCGGTTGGCCGGGGAGCTCACACCGGCTGACTGGTGGCTCTGGACAGAACCCATTGCTTCTGCCAGAGACCATCGGTTGGCCGGTGGGAATCCACCGGTTGGCCGGTAGACTCAGAGAGTCTACTTTTAGTCCTTCTTGGCCCAACTTCTTGGAAACCTTTTGCCTATCAACAAAAACACTTGAAAACAAGTTAGAACAAAATAAGAGTGATTGTGATCATTGAAATCCAAGAGAGAGGGGTACAACAATTAGGAATAATTAGGAATAATTAGGAATAATTATGAATAATTAGGAATAATTAGTAATAATTAGTAATAATTAGTAATAATTAGTAATAATTAGTAATAATTAGTAAACGAAATATGCTTGGATAATGAAGGGAAAATTTGTAATCATCTCTACAACGATGATTACCAAATTTCCTTTCATTATTCAAGCAGTTTTCATTTTGCTAAGTATTGATAAGTATTGCTAAATTAGTAATAAATAGTAATAATTACTAATAATTACTAATAATTAGTAATAAATTGTAATAATTAGTAATAAATTGTAATAATTAGTAACAATTAGTAATAATTTGTAATAATTTGTAATAATTAGCAATAATTAGGAATAATTAGGAATAATTAGTAATAATTAGAAATAATTAGCAATAATAAGTGTGAGAAAGATTCAATTAAATGAGTTGTCGGACAAAAGAGTAGCCGTCAATCCACTGGAAATTGTGTCACCCTTAATTAATGATAATTATTAAGTAGTTGTAATTATTTATCTTCTTTTTCAAATAATGTTTTTATAATTTCAAACTATTCCAAAACAGTGATGATTTTATAATTTATGTAAAAAAATATGGAACAAGGAAGTCGACATCAGTCATTATTAGATGATCGAGCTTGGATAAATCAGCGTAGAAATCCAAATGGTTCTAGTTTAAATCCTGTATATATTGAGGGTGTTGAAGCTTTCTTAGCATTTGCATCATCAAAACCAGAATATGTTTCAGAAGGCACAATTAAGTGTCCTTGTAAAAAATGTGCTCTGAGAATGTTTGACACATTTGATAAAGTTGGGGGACATCTCTTGCAGTTTGGTTTTCACCCAGATTATGTTTTTTGGTATCAACACGGTGAACGCAGTTCCAGAGAAGATGCTAATAACTTGATTCTGGATCCATCACGGTTTCAAATTTTAGTACATGATGTTGCAGGTTCATCTGTGCAACAAACTGAAACTCGCGATAATATTGATTTAACTCCTGAGTTGGCACCATCCGAATTTTATGAGTTGTTGAGGTCTGATGAGGATGCATTATATCCTGGTTGCAAGATAATCAAATTAGAAGCATTTGCAAAATTTATGGCTATTAAATCAGATAATGCAATGTCAAACAACTATTTTGATCAGATATTTTCTTTGGTTAAAACACTGTTACCTGAAGTAAATGTGTTGCTTTCAAATTACTATGAGAGTAAGAGGCTGATTTGTAATTTAGGCCTTAGTTATCGGAAGATTCATGCATGTTAAAATGATTGCATCTTATATTCTGGCGAAAATGATTCATTGAATATTTGTCCCACTTGTGGACAATCGAGGTATAAGGAAGCTCAACCAGGTAAGTCTAGATCGATTCCAGTAAAATAGTTGAGATATTTCCCCCTTACACTCAGGTTGCAGCGTTTATTTATGTCTCAGAACACAGCGTCAATGATGTCATGGAAAAAAACCAAGATTTCAACTGATAAAAGCTTGAATCATCCATCTAATGGTGATTCATGGAAACATTTTGACCGTCTGCATCCGTCTTTTGCTATAGAAGCCCGAAACATGCGATTGGGTCTTTCTACTGACGGTTTTTGTCCGTTTGGTTCTTATAGTAGTCAGTATTCATGTTGGTTTGTATTTATAACTCTGTAAAATTTGCCTCCATGGATATTGATGAAGGAGTCTTATATCTTTTTGACTCTATTAATCCCAGGATGTAAGAACCTGGGTTTTCAGAACGGGTCAAAATCCTGACCCTGTTTTGAATTTTTGACCGGTTTTCGAGGAAACTGGAGTAAAAGGGAAGTTTCTAGAAATTTCTAAACTACATGCCCTGTACTTTAAGTACACGTCGTGTATGTGTAGGCGAGTGATCGGATGTGTGCTCGCCGATTACATGCCATGTGATGACCGTGTAGTAGTTTCTTACTACACGGCGTGTAGTTCTGAACACGTCGTGTAGACCCCCGACCGTGTGAGGCCATACATGGCGTGTAGGCCGCTGGCCGGGTAAGAACCAAGGACACGCCGTGTTCCCTTTAGACACGCCGTGTAGTCTAGCCGTGTATAAGGGAAACACATGGCGTGTGAGTATGTCGGCGAGGAAAGGAAGAGGAACACGGTACACGTTGTGTACTCATGTCGGCAGGTTCGGAAAGTAAGTCAGTGGAATCAGCCGTATTTTGAACAGTTAAATGAAATATACACGGCGTGTAGTCCTAAAGTACACGTTGTGTACTTTCTTTTTTCCACTTAAAACGGGCAGTAGCCTCGTTTTGAGGTTCTGGACAGAACCTCCTCCCCCAAGTCGGCCGAAATTTCAATACTTTCCTGATCGTCCGTCTGAGACCTGTTTCGAAGTCCGATTAGTGCGTTGGAACCCCCTCGGTAAGGCCTCGATTCCTCTTTGGTCGTTTTTTCTGATTTTTTTTCTAGAACGAGTTATATCCCTTTGAGAGGTTTTAAATCTTTTATAGATTTACCGTGTTGTAGACCAAATTGGTGGGTGTTACAGGAGGAGTAGCATCATGCGAGTCTCAGGTAGGTGGTGCATACTACTTTTTGTGTTTTCGTAGTTGTTTAGGTGACGCGGCCTTCGGCACATTTTCGGTTATTTTGAGCGGGACCTATTCTATCTGCTTTTTCATACTGTATTGTTTATGGGACCTCGGGGATGCCTTTGGGTATGCCCGGTTACCAGTTTGTGTGAGTAGGGCCGGGTGAGGGGTCGTTGCTCGTCGGGGCATTTTGGCCGGGGAATGCCAAAATGGTTTTAATTGATAAATGATTGTTATAAACTGTTTATTTTATTTTGTTAAAGCCTGTTATAAATTGTTAGAGGCATCTAAGACCTCTGTGCTGGTATGGGACAGCACCCGGTATAGTGAAATTCGACTGTTTAGTTGGTTTTTCCTGGTTATGTTTTCTGTTTACATATGTTATATATACGATTGTTGAATTGCATCTGCTGGACCCTTTGGGTTGTGTTGGGCTTGGCCCGGTTACGCTTGAGTGATGTTGATCACAGGTTGGGGATTTTCCTGGGTTACTTTGGGTGGTTTTGACCACGGGATTGGGCGTCATGGACGTCGGTTTGAGGCAGTATGACTGTCAGGTTGGGAATGGCCTGGGATACTAGGGTGGCAATGCCATTGGACTTGAGTGACATGGTCGCAGGGACACGAGGTGTCAGACGTTTTAATGGATTTGGACTATTTTGGTGATTACCGCTCACTGGGACTTTGAGTAGTGTGCACACAGAGATACTCCGTGATGGGGTGGTTTTGACCACTCGTGTGGGTAGAGGCCCCCGTAGTTGCGGTTAGGTATTTTGGTTGGGGGTGCTTGTTGTAGAAAGCCACGTGGGAAGTGAGGAGCCTTCAGGAAATGGGAGTGGCTTCGGGATGTCGGTACTTGAGACACGAGGTGTCAGGAGGCATATGGTGTCGGGTTACTATTTTGGGCATTCCTTTGGGACGTCAGTACTTGAGGCACGAGGTGTCAGGAGGCACATGGTGCCAGGTATGACAACCCTGCTTTTTATTACAACTTAAACATGCTTTATTACATAAAACTTCACTTGATACAAAAAAAGAAGATCGAGAGGTTTAGTGTCTTTGGGGCTTAGGATCATTACATAAAAACTTTAAACTTGAAATACAACATCCTTATTGAAAACTTCCTTTACATGACCACTACATTCCTTCGTACTTATCATTGCATGGGATAACCTGAGGACATGCATAAGAAAAGGGTGAGCTATAAATCCCAGTAAGGGAGTACACAATGAATAACATGAGGATTACAATACATGTTAGGCAATAGTCATATCAATAGAGCATAAGAGAGACATGAACATAAAGGCATGATAAATCATGATAATCATAACATGGAAATGTGGCAACAACACTTAACATTGAATTAGCATGAGCCAAGGCTCATTGCACATGGAGCATGAGTAAACCCTCATTGCACTTGAAGCACGAGTAAACCCTCGTTGCACTTGAATTAGCATGAGTCAACACTCATTGCACATGACGTATCATGATACTATACTTTACCCAATGCATTGGAGCGCTATCAGGGCGCACCCTTCTTAAACATTTCATTTCATGCATAAGTGTGCCACATGGATCATAAAACATGGATTCATAAAACATAATCATTTATTCCACGATAAAGGAATGTGGAATTCATACATGAAACTTTAAAATCAATAAGTAAATGTGCATAAAGGTTAATACCCTTGATGGAGAAATGGGCATGGTATTCACTACACAATGATATTGGCTTAGAAAATCGGTGTGATTTCGGCAGCGTAACAGTGTGACATAAGAATTCATAAAAAGGCTGATGAGAGAGAAAGGGGTTCCTCATCATATTTACATGTAATGGACAGTAAGAAGGTCATATAGATACATGTCCCAACAATTGAAAAGGGATTTAGATTCATGATACAAAAGTATTGCTTGAATATAAAAGAGGAGAAAAAGGTTCCTTTCGGAATTTCGGCATAGTAACGGGTGTACATGGGAGGCATTTAATGAGAGAGAAAGGGGTCTCCCATCATTAAAACAATAAGAGGGAAGTATGGGAGAGGTGCGAAACCATACCCCAACATTCATAAATGAAATTAAAAGGGCAATACAACTTAAAGAAAATTGACAAAAATGAGAAAGGAAGAAAAATCCTTACTTGGAAGTGTGCTTCCAAAGGCTAGAGAGAGGCTTGTGAGAGGCTTCTTGGGAGCTTGGGGCACCTTGGGAGGATTCTAGAGAGAGTAGGGCAGAGGTTGGACGAACTTAAAGGGCTTTGAGTGAGGAGGAAGTGGGAGCTTGGGTGAGTTTATATAGGAAAGGTGAGAGAATTCTTTATTATTTAGGTTTGGGACCCCTTATATTAAAATAATCCAAACCACAAACCATCCCATGGTATTTGCCCATGGTTTCTGGAAAAGGAAAGAAGAAAACAATATTTTACAAGTCCAAGGTCCGAACTTATTAAAAAATTAGGGTTTCTTATGTGGAGGTGAGTCACACTCCCATGGAAATTAATTTAAAAAGGCAAAGTGTTGAATAAGTCTTGAGGGCTCCATTAATGCTTTGAAAAGTGAGTCAAACAAACCCAAAACCTCATTATTTTAATGATAAAACACATATTGGCCGAACATAAGGATTATGGTATTTTATTACATCACCATTGGGTCATTATGATGTCATAAAACACATTATATATTTAAATGGTATTTAATTTTTACCCAAAAATTTGACTGTCTCAGAAAATTATGAAAAATTCACCGTTGGATAATTTCGACGTCCTGATTCCAAAAATAATATTTATTTTATCTAAATAATTTTCTAAATATGTGAATTTTTACTTTTAAAATAAAAACCGACATTTATAAAAAATTCACGGGTTTTGACAGAAATAGCTTTCAAACCTTAATAAAAATTTTAATTGCATTCATAAAATTATAAGATCATTTATATTTAATAAAAATTAATTTAATATTAATAATAATATTTTATTAAAATATTATTTAATTCAAAAATACTTTAATTTAATAAAATATAATTCTTAATTAAATAATAACTAAAAACACCGTTTGTACTTTAAAAACTAATTACAAAGTATCAAAAATGACTAGAAATTATATTCATTATTATATACAAAAATAATGTACATGAACATGGTGCTACTTATTTGTTACATAACCCCTTAAAATAGTCGCATAAGACCTAAGGGTAAGGTGTGCGATGGTGACAGACTCTTGGGGTTGCTCGGATAACATTGCTCGAGTGGTAATCTCTATCAACTTCCATTTTTCCCGTAGACGATCACGTTCGAGCTTGACTTGATGAAGCTCAGCTTGGGATTGGTCAAGGGCAAAGCCCAAAGACGCCACCTCCTTTCCGAGCTCCGACAAATGGGCTTCGTAAGGGGAAATTCTACTGGATGAGGCCATCGCTTCCTTTGTCTGAGTAGAAAATTGGTTCGTTAAAGCCTTATATTTAAACTACCCAGATGATCACTGTTCAACGGCTATAAAAGTAACGGTCACAAATATTAACGTTAAACTAAAGAATTTGACATCTTATAAAAAACATTTTTTTTTCATAAAGAAACATTTAACTGGATCAAGAGGGATTTTCCATTAATGAAATTTTGGGTCGTTTCAACATTCCCCCCTTAAGAAATTTCGCCCTCGAAATTTTCCTTTTCCCACACTAAAACAAATGTGGGTAACTTAGCTTCAGCATATCCTCCGACTCCCAAGTTGCTTCTTCAAACTTGTGGTTTCTCCACAACACCTTGACGAGGGGCATTGTCTTATTTCGTAGAACTTCTTCTCTACGATCTAAGATCTTCACCGGTTGCTCCTCATAAGAAAGATCGTCTTCTAATTGTACCACCCCAGAAGAGAGTACATGTGAAGGGTCTGGTATGTACTTCCTTAAGAGGGATACATGGAAGACATCATGCACCTTGGCCATAGTAGGTGGAAGTGCTAGTCGATAGGCCACAGCCCCAACACGATCAAGAATCTCGAAGGGGCCGATGTACCTTGGACTTAACTTCCCTTTCTTTCCAAACCTCATGACCTTCTTCCACGGAGATATGCGTAAAAACACCATGTCTCCGACTTTAAACTCAAGGTCTTGTCGACGATTATCTGCATAACTCTTCTGTCGACTTTGGGCTGCCTTGATATGCTGCTGAATGGTTTTCACCTTCTCCACCATTTCTTCGACCATTTCTGGTCCAAGCAGCTTACGTTCACCGACCTCATCCCAACATGCCGGTGTTCTACACCTTTTCCCATACAGGGCTTCATATGGTGCCATTTGGATGCTCGAGTGGAAACTATTATTATAAGAGAACTCAACTAGAGGAAGATGTTGATCCCATCCTCCTTTAAAGTCCATTGAGCACGCTCTCAACATATCCTCAAGTGTTTGGATAGTCCGCTCGAATTGGCCATCAGTTTGAGGATGATAGGCCGTACTGAATTTCAGTTCAGTATTCAGAGCATGTTGAAGACTCTTCCAAAACTTAGAGGTAAATCTTGGATCTCGGTCAGACACAATAGATAGTGGTACTCCATGAAACCGTACCACTTCCCTGATATATATCCGTGCCAGTTGATCCAAAGAGAAATCCTCTCGAATATCAATGAAGTGTGCAGTATTTGTAAGACGATCCACAATAACCCAGATTGCATTGTTGCTTTTGGATGTCCTTGGAAGTCCAGTGACGAAGTCCATGGTGATGTTCTCCCATTTCCATTCTGGTATGGGCAATGGTTGCATTATCCCCTTAGACTTCTGCCTCTCTGCCTTCACTTGCTGACACACCAGGCACTTTGATGTATATTCGGCGATCTCCTTCTTCATATTATCCCACCAAAAGTTTTCTCGGAGATCTCGATACATCTTTGTGCTCCCTGGGTGAATAGAGAAATTTGAACTATGTGCATCATCCAAAAGTTCCTTCTTCAGCTCCGAACTTGATGGGACACATAGTCTTTTCCCAAACCGCACAATTCCTTCTTCATTAACATTAAACTCTGAGGATTTTCCCTTTTTGATAGCTTCCACCTTTTCTTGGATTCTCGCATCATCCTTTTGAGCATCCTTTAACCTTTCCAAAAGATATGGTTGAGCAATCATTTGTGAAAGGATTGATGATGTTCCCTTCTTTATGATTCCCACGTCCATATTCATCAAGTCTATGAAGATTGGATCCTTCTCAATTCTCATCATTGATAGAATTGCTGGATCCTTTCTACTTAGGGCATCCGCCACCTTGTTCGACTTCCCAGGGTGGTAATGTATTGAACAGTCATAATCCTTTATGAGCTCTATCCATCTTCTCTGGCGCATATTAAGCTCTTTCTGTGTGAATATATATTTAAGACTCTTGTGGTCAGTATATATCTCACATTTCTCTCCATAGAGATAATGCCGCCAGATTTTCAAGGCAAAGATTACCGCCGCCAACTCCAGATCATGCGTTGGATAGTTTCGCTCATGATTTTCAACTGTCTTGAGGCATAGGATATCACTTTATCATTCTGCATCAGCACACATCCTAAGCCCTTCTTCGAAGCATCACTGAATACCACAAAAAGCTCCCCACTTGTGGGTAAAGTGAGCACAGGTGCAGTGATAAGCCTCCTTTTCAACTCCTTGAATCTTTCTTCGCATTCATCACTCCAAGCAAACTTTACTCCCTTTCGAGTTAGCTTGGTAAGAGGGTTGGACAATCGTGAGAAGTTTCTCACAAATCGTCGATAATATCCAGCTAACCCCAAGAAGCTACGGATATCAGTTACCGATGTTGGCCTCGGCCATCCCTCAATTGCGTCTGTTTTGGAGGGGTCCACAGATATCCCATTGATTGTGATGATATGGCCCAAGAATGAGACCTCCTTCAACCAGAACTCACACTTACTGTACTTGGCATAGAGCTTCTCCTTGCGCAAAGTCTCCAGTACAGTTCTTAAATGCTCCTCATGGTCCTCCTTGGTTTTGGAGTATATTATAATATCATCTATAAAGACTACCGCAAATTTATCTAGGTAATCTCTAAAGACTCTATTCATCAAGTCCATGAATATTGTTGGAGCATTGGTGAGTCCAAAAGTCATTACTATGAATTCATAGTGCCCGTACCTTGTACGAAAAGTAGTCTTGGGGATATCTTCCTTCTTCACCCTTACTTGATAATATCCCGACCGCAAGTCGACCTTGGAGAAGTATTGTGCTCCACGCAGCTGATCAAACAATTCATCGATTCTTGGTAAAGGATACTTGTTCTTTATCGTGATTTTGTTAAGTTCACGATAATCGATGCAAAGCCGCATTGACCCATCCTTCTTCTTGACGAAGAGGACTGGTGCACCCCATGGTGATGCACTTGGGCGTATAAACCCTTTATCCAGATTCTCCTGTAGTTGTTTCTTCAGTTCTTCAAGCTCAACCACAGCCATTCTATATGGATTCTTGGATATTGGTAGCGCCCCAGGTATAAGTTCAATTGAGAACTCAACATCTCTTCTTGGAGGAAGACCAGGAAGTTCCTCGGGAAATACTTCAGCGAATTCCCTCACAATAGGCATTTCTTCAAGGGTGGTTTCTTCCTTGGACTCAATCATCTGAGCCAGATATGCATGCTCATAAGGCAGTAATATCCATGCTTGAGATGATGGAGCTAAAGGAGATTCATCTTCCTCCTGACACTTGTAAAGAATCGGGGGTCGATTCTCCATATGGAGTGTGATTTCCCTCTCCCGACAATTTATGTTGGCTCTATATAAGGAAAGCCAATCCATGCCAAGAATTGCATCAAATTCCACCAAAGGGAGTATGACGAGGTTCGCCGGGAAATTCAATCCACAGATTATAACAGGGGAGGACTTGTTGGGTCGGAACAAAACGGGGAAAAGATGGCAAGAGGGGGGTGAATTGCCTTTTTAAAAAAAGATTAACAAATTAAAATCAGAGTTGAAAGTGCAGCGGAAATAAAGAGGCAATCACACAAGAAATTGTTAACGGAGTTCGGCCAAAACCCGGCCTACATCTCCGCTCCCAACTCAACCGTTGAGAGATTCCTACTGCTTGCTTTTCAATGGTTTTAGCAAGAAACCCACTAGGCTTCGAGGTAGCACTAGGACCTATTACAGCTTGCTTTTGATGGTTAAGTAAGAACCCACTTGCTTTTGATGGTTGAGCAAGAACCCACTAGCCTTCTTACAGGTGAAGGCTAGCTCACCTATGACACAAGCCTTTTAAAAGGAAAGGCTTGAAGAAACCTCTTCACACCTTAGTGGTGATGTGAAACCCAAAAGAAAGGGAGGATGAGAAAAGGTTGGGGTTTGTAGGTACAAACCCAATTTTATACTCAAAATAAATAAAACACTAAAAACCGTGATTGGGAGAAGCCTTGGGCGCCAATGGATGATTGGAGTTGAAGACGTGCACTCCCAAGCTTCTTTGAAGGAGCTCCTTGGATGTGGAATTGAATTGGAGCGATTGGGGTTCCTTGGAGGAAGTCCGCCGGAGGTTCGCCAAATGATGAGAAATGTGTCCGTTGGATTCACAATTGTTCCGGCAATGTTCCTTAGGCTTCCGGGGGATCAAGGTCCTTTATTTATAGAGGGGGAACCCTCATATGGCCATTGGAGGCCTTTGGAGCCGTTGGAGAGGCTTAAAGAGCCGTTGGGAGCCAAGTGGGCCAGCCTGGTCAAACTGCAACGGCTAGTTTGACTGGCTCCACCGGCTGGCCGGTACAGTCCCACCGGCTGGCCGGTGCTTGAGGAATTTGGGAGATTTCGAGACTTGGCTCCACCGGCTGACCGGTGGAGGAGCCACCGGCTGGCCGGTGGGGAGACAGTAGCAAACACTATTTGGGATGGATGCCACAGGTCGACCGGTGACAGAGCCACCGGTCGACCGGTGGAACCTGGCAGTGGGCAATCCCTCTGCCAGTTCCACCGGCTGGCTGGTGCTATCACACCGGTGGGCCGGTGGACTGAATTTCAGTCCATTTCTTGTCCATTCTTGGGCCAATCCTTTGGCAATCTTTTGCCTATCATCCACAACACTTAAAAACAAAGTTAAACATAGATGAAAGTGATTGTGATCATGAAAATCAAAGAGTGTGGGGTACAACAATCTCCCCCTATTTTGATGATCACAATCACTTATCTAAGCAATGTAAAAACTTAAATGAAAGGCATGCTTTAAATGATAAATTGAAAATAAATACTAAGCATGAGAGAAAAGATTCTCCCCCAATCAATCAAGAAATTTCTCCCCCTTTGTGATTATCAAAATAGAATGGGGCATAAAACTTGATTGAGGGAATGGGTTTGAAAAACTAGATATCAGAATTGAAAATTCAATTGAGATATTTGAAATTGAAATGAAAGTTTTGAATCAAAGTTTAAATTGAAAGTTTGAAATGTAAAATTGAATAACAGTTTGAATTGAAAGTTTTGAAAAGAAAAATTGAATAAAAAATTTTGAATTGAAGAAATTGATTCCAAGTGTTGAAATTGGAAGTTTGAATTAAATGAAAACAAAGGCTTAAACAAACCTAACTCCCCCTAAATAAAATCAATAAATCACCGGGGAGAGGGATTTTGAAAAGAGACAATTTTAGGCCCGGAGAGACTCGCTAAGAGGGATTTTTCAATCCACACTTGCCTTGTAGCGGGTCTTCTCCTATAGAATTCATCCGAATAAAAAATCGATTTGGGCCTACCATACCGGGCGTTTTTGCAATTACATTCATATATCATGTGCCCGGGTTTTTTTCAATAGTTACAAAATTTAAAACTAGAGCTCCCCCTTACAAAAACAGTTGGAGCATGGGAGGAGGAAGCTACATTGGTATATCCTAGCCCTTGGGTGGTTCTAGATATACGTTGGGAACCAAGCAAATTGTTCAAATTTTGTTCACCTTGGGTGAACTTGGCTAGGGTCTCCCTTAGGTCTTTGATGGTTGATTCCATAGAATCAACATTTGGGAAATTTTGGATTTTAAGGGTGAGTTCCTCCTTCTCTTTGAGAAGTTGGTCTTTTTCGGAGGAAAGTTTTTTGAAATTCTTTTTTAAAGCAACAAATTTTGACGATAAAGCATGAAAACCTTTTTCTAGTTGGTCTCTAGCATGTGAGAGTTCTTCATAAGATAAATGATTTAAAGAATTTGAATTTGAAGAACATGAGGAAGAGGAATCGGAAGATGTTACCTCATGAAATGCCATTAGGCATTTGTTACCGTTGTCGCTTGAGGAGGAGGAGGAGGAGGAGGATGAGGAGGTGTCACTCCATATCGCCTTGAGGACCTTTTTCTTTCCTTTTTCCTTTTGCGTGGCCCGTTTCTTGTTGAGTGGGCAATCGGGCTTGTAATGGCCCTTTTCGCCGCACCCGTAGCATTTCACCTTGGGCTCGGATTTTTCGGTGGGTTCTTGCTTTCGGTGCTTGCGGGATTTCTTCTTCTTGTGCTTCTTCATAAACTTGTGCATTTGGCGGGCGAGATTTTCCATTTCCGAGTCGCCGCTTGAAGATGAAGTAGATGAGGAAGATGAGGATGATGAGGAGGAGCTTACATCTTTTTGAACCTTGAGGGCAATGTTCTTTGGTGTCTTGATTGGTGTGCCCTCCTTTTGAGCTTGCCTCCTCATCGTGATCTCGTACGTCATTAGGGATCCGATGAGCTCCTCTACCGGCATATTTTTGACGTCCTTAGCTTCTTGGATCGCCGTTACCTTTGGTGCCCATGAGCTCGGAAGGACCCATAGGATCTTCTTGACCATTGTTTCTGCAGAAATGTTATCTCCAAGAGATTTTCTACCATTGCACACATCAGTAAATCGAGTAAACATTTCAGAAATTGATTCATTAGGGTGCATGGAAAAAGACTCAAAATCTTGACGATACATGTCCAATCGAGTATCCTTTACTTTGTTGGTCCCCTCATGGGTAACCTCCAAAAGTTTCCAGATTTCATGTGCGGAGGTGCATGTGGAAACTCGATTGAACTCATTTCGGTCAAGGCCGCAATGAAGAGCATTCATGGCTTTGCCATCAAGCTCAAAATTTCTAATGTCGGCTTGGGTCCATTTGGATTCGTCGGGGGAAGAGAGAGTGTAACCTTGCATGACTATTTTATAAATGGGATATCCTATGCTTCTTAAAAAAGTGGTCATGCGGGTTTTCCAATAATTATAGTCGGACCCATCAAAAAATGGAGCCCGACCCAAAGAAAAGCCTTCGGGTGCGAAAGAGGTTGATGCCATCTAAATGGATCTTAAATTTGAAACCGGGTTAGGGAATTACTCAAAGTTCCCTCTGATACCAATTGTTGGGTCGGAACAAAACGGGGAAAAGATGGAAAGAGGGGGGTGAATTGCCTTTTTAAAAAAAGATTAACAAATTAAAATCAGAGTTGAAAGTGCAGCGGAAATAAAGAGGCAATCACATAAGAAATTGTTAACGGAGTTCGGCCAAAACCCGGCCTACGTCTCCGCTCCCAACTCAACCGTTGAGAGATTCCTACCGCTTGCTTTTCAATGGTTTTAGAAAGAAACCCACTAGGCTTCGAGGTAGCACTAGGACCTATTACAGCTTGCTTTTGATGGTTAAGCAAGAACCCACTTGCTTTTGATGGTTGAGCAAGAACCCACTAGCCTTCTTACAGGTGAAGGCTAGCTCACCTATGACACAAGCCTTTTAAAAGGAAAGGCTTGAAGAAACCTCTTCACACCTTAGTGGTGATGTGAAACCCAAAAGAAAGGGAGGATGAGAAAAGGTTGGGGTTTGTAGGTACAAACCCAATTTTATGCTCAAAATAAATAAAACACTAAAAACCGTGATTGGGAGAATCCTTGGGCGCCAATGGATGATTGGAGTTGAAGACGTGCACTCCCAAGCTTCTTTGAAGGAGCTCCTTGGATGTGGAATTGAATTGGAGCGATTGGGGTTCCTTGGAGGAAGTCCGCCGGAGGTTCGCCAAATGATGAGAAATGTGTCTGTTGGATTCACAATTGTTCCGGCAATGTTCCTTAGGCTTCCGGGGGATCAAGGTCCTTTATTTATAGAGGGGGAACCCTCATATGGCCATTGGAGGCCTTTGGAGCCGTTGGAGAGGCTTAAAGAGCCGTTGGGAGCCAAGTGGGCCAGCCTGGTCAAACTGCAACGGCTAGTTTGACTGGCTCCACCGGCTGGCCGGTACAGTCCCACCGGTTGGCCGGTGCTTGAGGAATTTGGGAGATTTCGAGACTTGGCTCCACCGGCTGACCGGTGGAGGAGCCACCGGCTGGCCGGTGGGGAGACAGTAGCAAACACTATTTGGGCTGGATGCCACAGGTCGACCGGTGACAGAGCCACCGGTCGACCGGTGGAACCTGGCAGTGGGCAATCCCTCTGCCAGTTCCACCGGCTGGCCGGTGCTATCACACCGGTTGGCCGGTGGACTGAATTTCAGTCCATTTCTTGTCCATTCTTGGGCCAATCCTTTGGCAATCTTTTGCCTATCATCCACAACACTTAAAAACAAAGTTAAACATAGATGAAAGTGATTGTGATCATGAAAATCAAAGAGTGTGGGGTACAACAGGACTTATACTCATGGGATGCAATGATTGTCCCATTTGCCGTACTCACCGACATCTTTACTTCCATGATTTGTAGTGGTGCAGGGATTGTTCTACTAAACTTTTGAGATATAAAAGAATGCGTAGAACCTGAATCAAAAAGTACGTTCGCTATTCTTGAATGAATAACTAGCGTACCTATCACCACTTCGTTGTCGGGGTTCACTTCGGCAGAAGTGATGGCAAAAGCTCTTCCTTGCTGTCTTGGAGGTTGTTGATTGCCTCTGATAACCCTTGGATTAGGGCACTGATTCGCAAAATGACCCGGTTCTTTGAATTTGAAGCATTGAACAACGCGTTGAGGTTCGAACGGAGCGTTCCTCCCCTCCGTCGCAGCCGCGGGTACTTCTTGCTGACAGTTAACAGCTAGGTGCCCTTCTCTTCCACACTTAAAGCATTTTCTTGTCCCCCTAAGGCAATTTCCAGGGTGCTTTTTTCCACACTTTTGGCAAGTGGGGTGCTAGAATTTCTTAGCGCCGTTTGATTTATCCATCAGACCACCAGCATTGAAGTCCACCTTCCGCTTCTTGTCCCCATGATACCCCTGTGATTCTCCGATCTCCATTTCAACCTTGAGGGCACATCGGACAATTTCCTCATAGCTGTCGAAGTCACGGATCGCTAATGCTTTCCGCAAGCTAGGCTTCAGCCCACCAAAGAAGCAGTCAACCTTGCATTCGGGGGTAACGACAAAGTCGGAAGCGTATCGTGCAAGCCTTGTGAAGTTTGCCTCGTACGCTCCCACAGATTCCTCATCTTTCTGCTTGAGGGAAAGGAAGTCCCTTTCCATCTTAAGACGGAGGGTGCGTGGAAAATATTTATCGAAAAACATCTTCCGGAATACCTTCCATTCCAAAGCCTCGATCTCCTCCTCAGGCTTCATATTTTTGATCAACGTCCACCATTGATCAACTTCACCCTCCATACGATAAGCCGTCAGGAGAACCTTCTCTTTTTCAGAGCATTGGAGGATGGAGAATATCTTTTCAATGGATTTGATCCATTGTTCAGCAATCGTGGGATCGGATGATCCACTAAAAGTAGGAGGCCTTTGTCTCATGAAGCTTTCAATAGCGACTTGTTTTTTCTTAGGGGGGGTTGAACGTTCCTCTTGACCAGTGTTTCTATTCAAAACTTGAGTTAGCTGAGAGAGAAGCGTGACAAAGTTTGTGATTCCCGCTCCCATTGGATTGGGCATCTCATAAGTACAATCATCACACTGATCTTCACAACGGTTGTTAGCCCGAGTTCTCCTATTACCGGCCATTGGCTGGAATAAAAGGAAAGTTAGGGGTAACACATAAAGGGTAATCCAAAGACAAAAGTTGATGACTTATAAATAAACTTTAATCTCTTTAACTCATGAGTCTATAGGATTCAATCCAGGATTTTCATGATCTTCCTTCTGACATATATTCTTAGGGGCATTTTTCCCTTAATAAGGGTTCATACTAAGATTGTGAATTTATCAAAACATATCCCCCGGGAGTGTCGTAACCAAGAGTGCAGTAAGGCCCGTTGTCGTGCACCAGCTCCCGTTCGAGTCTAGCTCAAAGCGGTGTTTTCGGGTTTTACCCCTAGGATACATCTGTGTCAGAGCCGCCTCTACCTGCTCGTATCCAGACAGGGATGTATTTGTTTGATAAACCACTTACTTAGTATTTACCAAAACTTAGGGATGTTTTTATTATGCTTAGTCTTGTATCTAAGGCTTTACTAGGGTTTCCTAATCCCAAAAATAACTAAACCTATCCTTTGATACCAACTATGACAACCCTTCTTTTTATTACAACTTAAACATGCTTTATTACATAAAACTTCACTTGATACAACAAAGAAGATCGAGAGGTTTAGTATCTTTGGGGCTTAGGATCATTACATAAAAACTTTAAACTTGAAATACAACATCCTTATTGAAAACATCCTTTACATGACCACTACATTCCTTCGTACTTAGCATTGCATGGGATAACCTGAGGACATGCATAAGAAAAGGGTGAGCTATAAAGCCCAGTAAGGGAGTACACAATGAATAACATGAGGAGTACAATACATGTTAGGCAATAGTCATATCAATAGAGCATAAGAGAGACATGAACATAAAGGCATGATAAAGCATGATAATCATAACATGGAAATGTGGCAACAACACTTAACATTGAATTAGCATGAGCCAAGGCTCATTGCACATGGAGCATGAGTAAACCCTCATTGCACTTGAAGCAAGAGTAAACCCACATTGCACTTGAATTAGCATGAGTCAACACTCATTGCACATGACGTATCATGATACTATACTTTACCCAATGCATTGGAGCGCTATCAGGGCGCACCCTTCTTAAACATTTCATTTCATGCATAAGTGTGCCACATGGATCATAAAACATGGATTCATAAAACATAATCATTTATTCCACGATAAAGGAATGTGGGATTCATACATGAAACTTTACAATCAATAAGTAAATGTGCATAAAGGTGAATACCCTTGATGGAGAAATGGGCATGGTATTCACTACACAATGATATTGGCTTAGAAAATCGGTGTGATTTCGGCAGCGTAACGGCGTGACATAAGAATTCATAAAAAGGCTGATGAGAGAGAAAGGGGTTCCTCATCATATTTACATGTAATGGAAAGTAAAAAGGTCATATAGATACATGTCCCAACAATTGAAAAGGAATTTAGATTCATGATACAAAAGTATTTCTTGAATATAAAAGAGGAGAAAAAGGTTCCTTTCGGAATTTCGGCATAGTAACGGGTGTACATGGGAGGCATTTAATGAGAGAGAAAGGGGTCTCCCATCATTCAAACAATAAGAGGTCAGTATGGGAGAGGTTTGAAACCATACCCCAACATTCATAAATGAAATTAAAAGGGCAATACAACTTAAAGAAAATTGACAAAAATGAGAAAGGAAGAAAAACCCTTACTTGGAAGTGTGCTTCCAAAGGCTAGAGAGAGGCTTGTGAGAGGATTCTTGGGAACTTGGGGCACCTTGGGAGGATTCTAGAGAGAGTAGGGCAGAGGTTGGACGAACTTCAAGGGCTTTGAGTGAGGAGGAAGTGGGAGCTTGGGTGGGTTTATATAGGAAAGGTGAGAGAATTCTTTATTATTTAGGTTTGGGACCCCTTATATTAAAATAATCCAAACCACAAACCATCCCATGGTATTTTCCCATGGTTTATGGAAAAGGAAAGAAGAAAACAATATTTTACAAGGCCAAGGTCCGAACTTATTAAAAAATTAGGGTTGCTTATGTGGAGGTGAGTCACACTCCCATGGAAATTAATTTAAAAAGGCAAAGTGTTGAATAAGTCTTGAGGGCTCCATTAATGCTTTGAAAAGTGAGTCAAACAAAACCAAAACCTCATTATTTTAATGATAAAACACATATTGGCCGAACATAAGGATTATGGTATTTTATTACATCACCATTGGGTCATTATGATGTCATAAAACACATTATATATTTAAATGGTATTTAATTTTTACCCAAAAATTTGACTGTCTCAGAAAATTATGAAAAATTCACCGTTGGATAATTTCGACGTCCTGATTCCAAAAATAATATTTATTTTATCTAAATAATTTTCTAAATATGTGAATTTTTACTTTTAAAATAAAAACCGACATTTATAAAAAATTCACGGGTTTTGACAGAAATGGCTTTCAAACCTTAATAAAAATTTTAATTGCATTCATAAAATTATAAGATCATTTATATTTAATAAAAATTAATTTAATATTAATAATAATATTTTATTAAAATATTATTTAATTCAAAAATCCTTTAATTTAATAAAATATAATTCTTAATTAAATAATAACTAAAAACACTGTTTGTACTTTAAAAACTAATTACAAAGTATCAAAAATGACTAGAAATTATATTCATTATTATATACAAAAATAATGTATATGAACATGGTGCTACTTATTTGTTACATAACCCCTTAAAATAGCCGCATAAGACCTAAGGGTAAGGTGTGCGATGGTGACAGACTCTTGGGGTTGCTTGGATAACATTGCTCGAGTGGTAATGTCTATCAACTTCCATTTTTCCTGTAAAGACCCGTAAAATTCAAGAGAAATTTTTTTCTTAATTTTATTTAGAATTTTACAAGAGCGCGGTTTCAGACGGCACCTGATTCCGAGGCCCGGAGTGCCCGGAATCATTTTCCGAAGTTTGGCTCGGGTACGTTCAGTGAACGAACGAGCGGAAATTTCTAACTTTTGATCCGGTGCTCGGAATTGAAATCCGAGGGCACCGATGAACTCGTAGCGCCGATATTCGCTTAAAGAGACCTTTTCAGAAGTTGCGTTTGTTGCGGGTTGAAAGTTAGTTTTTGGGTTTTTAGTTTAAGTTAAATAAAATTCGTGAAGAACAATTTTATTTTAACTTGTTAAATCCTACCAAAGGGGGTTGGAAGTGGGACCCACATCCACTTAACCTCCCTTGGGAGGATTAAGTGTGGTGGGGCCCACACGAAGCTCCCAACCTTTCAACTTCTCCCAACTCCCCTAACCCCTCATTAAATGACATGAGTTATTTAATTTTGGAGTTAATCCTTTTGAATTTCAAACTTTTGAAATTCTAGTGTGTTGATGTGATAATAAAATAAGATGGTGTCTTATTTTATTTTGGTTAATTGTTTTGTCTTCTTGAGAGGTGGAGAGCTTTTCCTTCTTCTTCTTTAACTCTGACGAAGATCACGAAGAACGCTCAACTTGACGAAGAACGCTCAAGTTCCGACGAAGAACGCCGCTCCGCTCTTCTTCGTCTTCCGTGTCAACGAGAGGGAACGCCGCTTCCTCCTCGGATTCCCTTCGTCGACATAAGAAGTTTCGCCAACGACGTATCGCATCAGACGCATCTCTTCGTCAACGGATTTGACGAACGACGACCACGACGCCCGACCTCCGCGACGTCGTCTTCCGCGGAACGTAGACAAATCTTCGAACCTTATACCAAGGTAGGGGTTGTTGATTTATTGTTTAATTATTTCATTCTTGATCGTGGATCTAGTATGTCTAACGTGTGGCTTTTGAATATTTTAAGTTGTGTTTATACGTGAGGGGGCCGGACCGCATGAACACGGCCGAACCCCCTCCTTCGTTCTTGGTGTTTAAATTTGTGGATGAATCAAGGTGGCGTGGTGCCGTGGCACCACGCGGATATTCGCCCAATCTTGATACGCGATGCCGTCGCGCGCGCACCATGGAAGAAACATCAAGAACGCGACGCCGTCGCGCCGCGTTGAAAGAAATCAAGGCACGGCGGAGGGACGCGGTGTCGTCGCACCGCGCCGGACGACGAACACCGCGGCCGGTTCCGGGCCGCGGCGGAAAGAGAAGACCGGCGGCCGAGCCGCCGGCGTCGGAAGCCAAAGAGGGGACCGGATTTTCCGGTCCCGTTGGAGAAAACCGGCCGGCCAGCTGGCCGGCCGGATGGCAATAAACCGGGGGAATTAATCCCCCGGCCAGCACACAAAAACCCCCCTCTTTATGAGGGGGGCGGTTTCCATGAAGGGGGGGCAGCAGCCCTCCGGTTTTTCCTTCAAGTCGGCCCCCACGTGGGGGCCGTTTTTATTAAAGGGGCGCGGCAATTAGCCGCGCCGTCATTCCAAGAAAGCGGGGGAAATGATTCCCCCCGCGCTGCCTTCGTGCGGCGCCAGGCCGCCGCGCCACCGCCGGGCCGCCGCGCCACCGCCGGGCCGCCGCGCCACCGCCGGGCCGCCGCGCCACCGCCGGGCCGCCGCGCCACCGTCGCGCCGCCGCGCCGCCGGCCGGCCAGGCCGGGTCGGACCCGGGTCGGGTCGACCCGGGGGGGGTCGGGCCGGGTCGACCCGGACCCGGACCCCCCGTTTCGAATCATTTTCGGTCTTTTGGCCATATCTTGAGTCACGGACCTCCGATCGACGAACCGTCTGCGGCAACGCGATCCTTGGATCGAGACGGTCGTTTCAGTATATCGCACTCAAGGTTTCGGATTACTTTGAGTTCGGCCGGGTTGGTTCGTTCACGAAACCAACCGGGCCTTCGGAGCGGAAACGCTCATATCTTGAGCTACGGACGTCCGATTGACGTGCCGTCAGCTGTGTTGTGTTCCTCTTAGTGAGACGGATCTTTTGGCATACTCCGCCCGAGGTTTGGACGCAGGTGGAGTACGGTCGGGTTGGTTTTGCCTTAAAAACCAACCGGGCCCCGGGGACGAAAATGCCAATAACTCTCAGACTGGGCGTCCGATCGACGCGCCGTCTGTTGCGTTGAGTTCCTGTTGACGATACGGAACTTTTGGATACATCAACTCTGGACTTTGTGACAGTTGATGTATCAGCCTCTCGGCTCGTGGAGCGGACCCTCCGAACGAGCTTGCTGTGTGAGGGAACCCTAGTGCTGGCTGCGACTGTTACTGTGACTACTACTGCTGCTACTGCTACTGTGACTGCGACGACGACAGTACAGAGATCCTGTGTGGATTCGACGACGACGACTACTGCACTCAGCGATCCTACGTGGATCAGTGCTACAGGTCCTGCGTGGGCCCGATCCTGTGTGGGTCTGATCCTGTGTAGGTCACTGCGGGGGTTAGTACCTATCGATCCTTCGTGGGTCCGACGACTTAGATGGTTCAGTGATCATCCTTATCGTCATCCGAAGAAGTATACCTATGTGAGCTGAATCTTCTTTTTTACTCGATAGAGGTGGTGCGCTTGGTTGTAGCGGCAGACCCGCGATACTGGAGACGAGCGTACGGAGTACGGAGACCGTGTAGCCGGCTGAGACCTGAAGACTGCTAGACCGACTCGACTTGGAGTGAGTCGACTAGCCCAGTGGACGGAGCGCCCGGTATTTGGCGGCAGACCCACGGCGGACGGAGCGCCTGGTAGTTGGCAGCAGACCCGCGGTACTCGACTGGAGGAGTACCTCTGTAGGCTATTTGGGTGAGCGCCCGGTATTTGGCAGCAGACCCTCAGCGGACGGAGCGCCCGGTAGTTGGCGGCAGACCCGCGGTACTCGACAGGAGGAGTACCTCAGCAGTCTTAGGTTAGTGAGCAGTATCTCAGAGTCGTGACAGGACACTGTACACTTCAGAGATGGGGCTCTTCATTAGTTACGTTTTTGATAATGAAAATCCTGTGTGAGCTGAATCCTGTTACTTTCCTGTGTGGATTGTGTTGTGCTATCCTGTGTGGATTATGTTTTGCTTTCCTATGTGGAATACGTTTACTTTCCTGTGTGGACTGAGTTGTACTTGGGCTCGGAGGTTGGAGCGTATTTGAAATTGATGACTTAGGTATATGTATGGGCATATACCTAAGCAGTGTCGGTTGTTACTTCGTGATTGTACTTTTCTTCGTGGTTTATCCTTTGTGGATTTGAGAGACCTTCAGGGGTCTCGGGGTCCCTACTGAGTAGCTTATACTCACCCCTGCACGGGCTTTGCCCGCACTACGTTGTGTTGGTTGCACACGACGGACAGCGTTGACCTTAGCTGAGGCTAGCAGAGCGGGACGGTACCCGGAGGTGGACCACTGGGCGGGACGTGCTCGGAGCGGACGGCGGGACCCGTGGAGCAGAGGAGCTATCTGTACCCACCCTTCCGGTGGGATTTCCAGTGGACAGCTCGGTGTAGCGGCTTTTACCTTTCAGTTGCTGTTTTCCCTTTCGAGTTGTACTTTACTTTCAGTTTGGGTTTGTATACTGGCTCATTTACTTTTCCGCACTTTCAGTTGTACTCTGCTTTTGCTTAGTGTTTACTTTCCGCTTGCTTTCTATGTGGTGTTTGTTTACTTTACAAAGGCAATGCCTTCCCTTTTTACCGAGATTTACTCCTTGGTGCTAGTCGCCAGCCCCTGGCCTATGGAAGGCGGGCTTGGGGTAGTCACGGCACAGACCCCGAGGGCGGGTCGTGACAAATTGGTATCAGAGGATTTCGGTTCTACCGCGAACTCTGATCTTTTCTATGTGAAGCAATAATGTTTAGCGTATTGAGTGTGGTTATCAGTCCAGGGAGTCCAGTGTTGGTGCGGCGGCCGACGTATCCGTACACCAGGACCCTGACTTCTGATTTCCGACTTAATGCACGAAAACATTGTTTGCGTGTGTGTTTCAAAGTTCTCTTTGTGACTACTTATATCATCTCACCAGGTATACTGTTCTGACAGTGGCGCACCTGTTTCCTTTTCAGGATGGCCCCACGACGACAGCCAGCTAGGGTTCCAAGAGTCGAGTGTGACGACAGCCCACCGAGCGACGAGGATTCGGTGCAGGGCCCTTTGTCAGCAGTGGCACCGGCGGTAGCACTACCCGTCGAGCCCCCGATGTTTCCAGCGCCAGCCGCTGACGATGCACGTCGCCTCAGCGCACTGCATGAGTTTCAGCGCCAGCGACCACCCAGGTTTCACGGGGAGACGGATCCCCAGGCAGTAGAGGACTGGTTAGAGGCAGTGGTACGAGTGTTTAGGCTAGTGAGGACACCAACAGACCTCATGGTGATCCTCGCTGCGAGCCTACTACACGCAGCAGCAGGACGATGGTGGAGCTTGATGCTCCAGGTGCACGATGAGGCATCTCTACTTTGGACGGACTTTGAGAGCCTTTTTCGCTCGGAGTTTGTCCCAGCCACCCTTCGTGCGGTGCGTATCCAGGAGCTTCTTCAGCTGCGACAGGGCAGCATGACGGTCGCTCAGTACTCGGCGAGATTTACTGATCTCTCGCGCTACTCGACCGACATGGTACGGGACCCATTCTTCCGGGCCCGGACCTTCGAGCAGGGTTTGAGACACGAGATCAGGGCATCGCTGATCTCCCTCAGCATACTGACTCAGACAGGAGTACTGGAGCGAGCCCTCCTGATCGAGAGTTTCCTGGATGAGTCCACAGCGAGACCTACCGCAGGGCGGCAGATAGCGGAGTCTTCGGCAACAGGTAGCCGACGGATGACTCAGGGTTCCAGGCAGACCAGACCTACCAGTGGCCGACTGCACGACTCAGGCTCAGTTGTGCGGGGAAGCCGGGGTGGAGTCAGAGCCAGGCGTGCCGAGAGTGGGCAGTGTTACTCCTGTGGCGGGATTGGTCACATGGCTCGTGACTGTCCGACCCGCCATGCTGATGATTAGCAGTTAAGTGAAGAACCTCCCAGGCAGAGGCAGAGGTTCGACCGTGGCGGTCCGCAGGGAGGAGGCGGACGAGGCAGAGGAGCTGGACGAGCAGCCGGTGGTGGGCGACGCTTTGAGGCTCTTCCACCACCACCACCAGGAGGTCCACCCCGACCACAGGGAGTAGGTGAACATGCGAGAGCTCAACTTCAGGCAGCCGAGGCCTTCGATCATGGAGCTCTGGGAGCCGATGGACAGGAGCAGAACTAGTGGATACATCCTTTGTACTTCTGGTTCCTTGTTGCATTTGTGTAGCGTCTTGTATTATGAGATGCAATAATAAAAGACGCATACCTTTGTGATATTTTTCGTTCCTGTCCTCTTTCGTGATGTTACTAAGAGGTTCCAGTTTTGGCTGTTGACTTGACCCTCACTTGTGAGACATCTACTGGAGGAGACCCAGTTACCACACACTGATGCCGATAGTGTGACTCAACCCTTGGAGGCGAGAGTAACGGTTGAATCTCTTAGTAGTAGCGTCGAGGCCTTACGACGTCATCCTTGGTATGGATTAGTATCATCCATGTTAGGATTGACTGTTTTAGGCAAAGAATGTGGTTCATCCAGGGGATGGGGCCAGATTTCTCTTATCGGCAAAGAAGAAATCTTGCAGCTCTGATGGGACCGGAGATGGTCCAGGCCACGACATAGAAGGTCCAGGTCATCCAGGAGCGGATGAGGACAGCTCAGAGCCGGCAGAAGTCAAATGCTGACAGGAGCCGGAGGCCACTGGAGTTCGAGGATGGCGATCACGTCTTCTTGCGGGTCTCACCTCGACGTGGTATTCGGAGATTTGGCCGAGGCGGCAAGTTATCTCCGCGCTTCATCAGACCCTTCCAGATTCTCAGCAGGATTGGTGAGGTGGCTTATCGCCTGGCTCTACCACCTCAGTTGCACCGGGTGCACGACGTCTTCCACGTGTCTCAGCTGAGGAGATACGTGCACGACCCGACACACATCATTGACCATGGGGAGCTTGACGTTGACGATGGGGCGACTTTTACGGAGGTCCCGGTAGAGATAGAGGGTCGACAAGAGCGGGTCCTGCGTGGGCGATCGATTCCTCTTGTGCGCATCAGATGGCAGCACGGAAATCTCCAAGAGAGCACATGGGAGCGGGAGGCTCAAATGCGTGCTCAGTACCCTCATTTGTTTCCCTAGTTTTTGATGTATCTTTACGGGGACGTAAAGCTCTGAGGTGGGAGTAATGTAAAGACCCGTAAAATTCAAGGGAAATTTTTTTCTTAATTTTCTTTAGAATTTTACAAGAGCGCGGTTTCAGACGGCACCTGATTCCGAGGCCCGGAGTGCCCGGAATCATTTTCCGAAGTTTGGCTCGGGTACGTTCAGTGAACGAACGAGCGGAAATTTCTAACTTTTGATCCGATGCTCGGAATTAAAATCTGAGGGCACCGATGAACTCGCAGCGCCGATATTCGCTTAAAGAGACCTTTTCGGAAGTTGCGTTTGTTGCGGGTTGAAAGTTAGTTTTTGGGTTTTTAGTTTAAGTTAAATAAAATTCGTGAAGAACAATTTTATTTTAACTTGTTAAATCCTACCAAAGGGGGTTGGAAGTGGGACCCACATCCACTTAACCTCCCTTGGGAGGATTAAGTGTGGTGGGGCCCACACGAAGCTCCCAACCTTTCAACTTCTCCCAACTCCCCTAACCCCTCATTAAATGACATGAGTTATTTAATTTTGGAGTTAATCCTTTTGAATTTCAAACTTTTGAAATTCTAGTGTGTTGATGTGATAATAAAATAAGATGGTGTCTTATTTTATTTTGGTTAATTGTTTTGTCTTCTTGAGAGGTGGAGAGCTTTTCCTTCTTCTTCTTTAACTCTGACGAAGATCACGAAGAACGCTCAACTTGACGAAGAACGCTCAAGTTCCGACGAAGAACGTCGCTCCGCTCTTCTTCGTCTTCCGTGTCAACGAGAGGGAACGCCGCTTCCTCCTCGGATTCCCTTCGTCGACATAAGAAGTTTCGCCAACGACGTATCGCATCGGACGCATCTCTTCGTCAACGGATTTGACGAACGACGACCGCGACGCCCGACCTCTGCGACGTCGTCTTCCGCGGAACGTAGACAAATCTTCGAACCTTATACCAAGGTAGGGGTTGTTGATTTATTGTTTAATTATTTCATTCTTGATCGTGGATCTAGTATGTCTAACGTGTGGCTTTTGAATATTTTAAGTTGTGTTTATACGTGAGGGGGCCGGACCGCATGAACACGGCCGAACCCCCTCCTTCGTTCTTGGTGTTTAAATTTGTGGATGAATCAAGGTGGCGTGGTGTCGTCGCACCACGCGGATATTCGCCCAATCTTGATACGCGATGTCGTCGCGCGCGCACCATGGAAGAAACATCAAGAACGCGACGCCGTCGCGCCGCGTTGAAAGAAATCAAGGCACGGCGGAGGGACGCGGTGTCGTCGCACCGCGCCGGACGACGAACACCGCGACCGGTTCCGGGCCGCGGCGGAAAGAGAAGACCGGCGGCCGAGCCGCCGGCGTCGGAAGCCGAAGAGGGGACCGGATTTTCCGGTCCCGTTGGAGAAAACTGGCCGGCCAGCTGGCCGGCCGGATGGCAATAAACCGGGGGAATTAATCCCCCGGCCAGCACACAAAAACCCTCCTCTTTATGAGGGGGGCGGTTTCCATGAAGGGGGGGCAGCAGCCCCCCGGTTTTTCCTTCAAGCCGGCCCCCACGTGGGGTCCGTTTTTATTAAAGGGGCGCGGCAATTAGCCGCGCCGTCATTCCAAGAAAGCGGGGGAAATGATTCCCCCCGCGCTGCCTTCGTGCGGCGCCAGGCCGCCGCGCCACCGCCTGGCCGCCGCGCCACCGCCGGGCCGCCGCGCCACCGCCGGGCCGCCGCGCCACCGTCGCGCCGCCGCGCCGCCGGCCGGCCAGGCCGGGTCGGACCCGGGTCGGGTCGACCCGGTTCGGGCCGACCCAGGGGGGGTCGGGCCGGGTCGACCCGGACCCGGACCCCCCGTTTCGAATCATTTTCGGTCTTTTGGCCATATCTTGAGCCACGGACCTCCGATCGACGAACCGTCTGCGGCAACGCGATCCTTGGATCGAGACGGTCGTTTCAGTATATCGCACTCAAGGTTTCAGATTACTTTGAGTTCGGCCGGGTTGGTTCGTTCACGAAACCAACCGGGCCTTCGGAGCAGAAACGCTCATATCTTGAGCTACGGACGTCCGATTGACGTGTCGTCAGCTGTGTTGTGTTCCTATTAGTGAGACGGATCTTTTGGCATACTCCGCCCGAGGTTTGGACGCAGGTGGAGTACGGTCGGGTTGGTTTTGCCTTAAAAACCAACCGGGCCCCGGGGACGAAAATGCCAATAACTCTCAGACTGGGCGTCCGATCGACGCGCCGTCTGTTGCGTTGAGTTCCTGTTGACGATACGGAAATTTTCGATACATCAACTCTGGACTTTGTGACAGTTGATGTATCAGCCTCTCGGCTCGTGGAGCGGACCCTCCGAACGAGCTTGCTGTGTGAGGGAACCCTAGTGCTGGCTGCGACCGTTACTGTGACTACTACTGCTGCTACTGCTACTGTGACTGCGACGACGACAGTACAGAGATCCTGTGTGGATTCGACGACGACGACTACTGTACTCAGCGATCCTACGTGGATCAGTGCTACAGGTCCTGCGTGGGCCCGATCCTGTGTGGGTCTGATCCTGTGTAGGTCACTGCGGGGGTTAGTACCTATCGATCCTTCGTGGGTCCGACGACTTAGATGGTTCAGTGATCATCCTTATCGTCATCCGAAGAAGTATACCTATGTGAGATGAATCTTCTTTTTTACTCGATAGAGGTGGTGCGCTTGGTTGTAGCGGCAGACCCTCGATACTGGAGACGAGCGTACGGAGTACGGAGACCGTGTAGCCGGCTGAGACCTGAAGACTGCTAGACCGACTCGACTTGGAGTGAGTCGACTAGCCCAGTGGACGGAGCGCCCGGTATTTGGCGGCAGACCCACGGCGGACGGAGCGCCTGGTAGTTGGCAGCAGACCCGCGGTACTCAACTGGAGGAGTACCTCTGTAGGCTATTTGGGTGAGCGCCCGGTATTTGGCAGCAGACCCTCAGCGGACGGAGCGCCCGGTAGTTGGCGGCAGACCCGCGGTACTCGACAGGAGGAGTACCTCAGCAGTCTTAGGTTAGTGAGCAGTATCTCAGAGTCGTGACAGGACACTGTACACTTCAGAGATGGGGCTCTTCAGTAGTTACGTTTTTGATAATGAAAATCCTGTGTGAGCTGGATCCTGTTACTTTCCTGTGTGGATTGTGTTGTGCTATCCTGTGTGGATTATGTTTTGCTTTCCTGTGTGGAATACGTTTACTTTCCTGTGTGGACTGAGTTGTACTTGGGCTCGGAGGTTGGAGCGTATTTGAAATTGATGACTTAGGTATATGTATGGGCATATACCTAAGCAGTGTCGGTTGTTACTTCGTGATTGTACTTTTCTTCGTGGTTTATCCTTTGTGGATTTGAGAGACCTTCAGGGGTCTCGGGGTCCCTACTGAGTAGCTTATACTCACCCCTGCACGGGCTTTGCCCGCACTACGTTGTGTTGGTTGCAGACGACGGATAGCGTTGACCTTAGCTGAGGCTAGCAGAGCGGGACGGTACCCGGAGGTGGACCACTGGGCGGGACGTGCTCGGAGCGGACGGCGGGACCCGTGGAGCAGAGGAGCTATCTGTACCCACCCTTCCGGTGGGATTTCCAGTGGACAGCTCGGTGTAGCGGCTTTTACCTTTCAGTTGCTGTTTTCCCTTTCGAGTTGTACTTTACTTTCAGTTTGGGTTTGTATACTGGCCCATTTACTTTTCCGCACTTTCAGTTGTACTCTTCTTTTGCTTAGTGTTTACTTTCCGCTTGCTTTCTCTGTGGTGTTTGTTTACTTTACAAAGGCAATGCCTTCCCTTTTTACCGGGATTTACTCCTTGGTGCTAGTCGCCAGCCCCTGGCCTATGGAAGGCGGGCTTGGGGTAGTCACGGCACAGACCCCGAGGGCGGGTCGTGACATTTCCCGTAGACGATCACGTTCGAGCTTGACTTGATGAAGCTCAGCTTGGGCTTGGTCAAGGGCAAAGCCCAAAGACGCCACCTCCTTTCCGAGCTCTGACAAATGGGCTTCGTAAGGGGCAATTCTACTGGATGAGGCCATCGCTTCCTTTGTCTGAGTAGAAAATTGGTTCGTTAAAGCCTTATATTTAAACTACCCAGATGATCACTGTTCAACGGCTATAAAAGTAACGGTCACAAATCTTAACGTTAAACTAAAGAAGTTGACATCTTATAAAAAACATTTTTTTTTCATAAAGAAACATTTAACTGGATCAAGAGGGATTTTCCATTAATGAAATTTTGGGTCGTTACACCAGGTTACTATTTTGGGCATGCCTTCGGGATGTCGGTACTTGAGGCACGAGGTGTCAGGAGGCACATGGTGTCGGGTTACTATTTTGGGCGTGCCTTCGGGACGTCGGTACTTGAGACACGAGGTGTCGAGTGGCACATGGTGTCGGGTTACACGAAAGGATTCCGGTGTTGGCCAAAGCAGGTGACACTCCATGGTGGCTATTGAGAACCAGTGGAGTTTGTGTTTATTTGTGCATTGTACTATTTACTGCTTTCCCTAGAAATGCATGACTGATTAAACACATATATTTGGTACGCACTGTTGGGTGGTATCCTACTGAGATTTGTCTCACACCCTGCATGGGCCCTTCGGGACGCGTGTAGACTTTATGGATTTACGTGCAGAAAAAAGGCCAACTTCAGGAGCTGGGTCCCGTTAGTTGTTGCATGGAGATGGTATGGACCTTGAGGTCATGCCTAGCTGGGTTTACGTTGTTTTGTTTACCTTTCGTATCAGCATGCTTACTTGTTGTAGCTATTTTTGGTTATCCATTGGCGCCCTTTTTATATTCAGTTGTGTATGACCTGCTTTGGATGCATGCGTTACTGTTCAGTTGTAGTTACATGATATCAGCATGTTGTTGTGTTTATTTCTGCTGCTGTTGTTTATATTCATTGCTTCCGCTGTTTATTGTTATTGGATGTGTTTCCGTTATGCGGGTCTGGTTCGAGTCTACTGAGTCTTTCCTTCCGCTGCATCTTTACTGTTATACTCGGACCAGTACCCTTACTATGATCCTCCTAGAGGGTATAACCTCCCCACTATACCTATTCAGACCCTTTCTGCTATTCGGAAGCCTTTGGTGTTCAGGGGAGGTGTGCCTAAGGTAGTGACACCCGACCCGTTCGGCACTGTTCGGGTGGCTGGTCGGGTCCGGGTCGTTACAAAGTGGTATCAGAGGAGTTATTGACAAGGATTTAGTAGCAGTGTTTTTCTGGATACTAATGAGATTGAGACTTATCTTTTTATTTCTGTTGGTTTTACTATTTGGGATATGGTAGACTTGAGATAGGTTGTTGTTACTGGAACTGGGTTTCTAGCTTGTGCTTGGGTGCCTGCAGCCCCAGGTACGAGGGATGGACCAAGTTGTCATGGGTGGGAATTGTTGTTTGCTCTTGCTCTGATTACAGTTTATATGATTTACACCTCGGTGGCTCACTTGATGTGTGATGCTGTGGATTGTGATATGAGACCCTTGACCCGGTATGGTAAGGGAGAATTAGACCTTGGCCTGGTATGGCGAGGATACTTTGTTTGGCTTTGATAGGAACATTTTTAGGGTATTTCAATTTCATAATTGCACGTATGCTTTGTGAGGTGATAATACCATGTGAATAAAACAAATCAATTTCTATGTTTTATCTTCTTTGAAATGTGAAACGGTGAAATTCCTGATAGAATTGCTAGTTGTTCAGTGTGTATGCCATGCTTTATATTTTGTAGAATTGTATGTTGCAGGATATTTGGGTCTGACTCTTATGAGAGCAGGCAGGTACTATGACTGAGGCGGTGTAATTGTCAGGATTGGGCGACTCGGTCGTCGGTTTGAGGCAACGTGAGTTTTCGGGACGGGCATAGCCCGAGGTACTTTGATACTTGGCTCTGTTGAGGGCGGGTAAGGAGGCCATGAGGTCGGGATGCAGTGGGGCATGGGTTATGGTGAGGGGGAGTAAGGGTAGTTGTTATGCACTGCCTTTTACTTCTTTCCTTATATTCATAGAATATATTGTTATATATATATGGGATGTCTGACCATTTATGGTATTCAGTGGGTTACTCTTTCACGGCTCGATGGAGCGTCAGGCAGGAGATGATACAGTGTCGCAGGATCAGGGTCAGAATTCGGTATAGGCAGAGCATGAGCCGCAGGTACAGGCTCAGGGGCAGGATCAGGATCAGGATCCAGTGCAGACAGGACAGCAGCCGGGTTTGGCATCGTTCGGGCCGTGGCTCAACGAGCAGCTCCGAGCGAGCCTGACACGCGTCTTGCAGGGGATTGATAGAGGCGCGCAGGTATAGAGCCTTCTATGGCGTATCTGACGCGAGAGTTCCAGTCGCAGCACCCACCGCTTTTTCAGGGCGAGGGTGGTCCGCAGGCGGCCGAGAACTGGATAGAGAGTATGCAGATGATTTTCGAGCAGCTCGAGATGCCTCCAGGGCGGAGTGTCAAGCTGGCGACGTACATGCTGAGAGGACTGGCGAAGCGTTGGTGGTATGTACAGGTACAGGCTCGTAGGCACGAGGGACTAGCATGGAAGGACTTCGAGGACAGGTTCTTCGAGCACTTCTATCCAGAGACACTGAGGGCAGAGAGAGCTCGGGAGTTCTTGAGTCTTCAGTAGGGAGACATGTCTGTCATGGACTACGCGGCTACTTTCACCGAATTGTCCCGTTTTGCACCTGGTATGGTGAGTGATGACACAACTAGGGTGAGGCGCTTCGAGGATGGCTTACGACACACCATTCGGGTCCAGGTGAACATCTTCAGGCTAGGTTATTTCTCCGAGGCAGTGAATCAGGCGCTCATAGCCGAGGGCAATGAGAGAGATAAATCTCGCTTGGGTAGGACGGTAGCTTTCGGTAACGGTTCAGACAGCAGGAAGTGTGGACGGGATGAGTCTCTGCAGGGTAGTCAGGCCAGGGATTCAGCTAGACCACCTCATGGGAGTTCTTCAGTGATTTGCTTCCAGTGTGGACAGCCGGGACATGTTCGGGCGCAGAGCGATAGGCCTCCGAAGGAGTTTCGGGCATGTGGACAGGACGGACATCTGGAGAGGTTTTGCAGGAAGCCTTCACAGATAGCCAGCAGGTAGGGACCAGGACAGACTGCAGCGTCTGGAGTTGGTTCAGGTTCGGTACCCGGAGAGGGTAGTCAAGGTTTAGCTATGCGCGGAGGTCGTGACAGAGACGGTGGGACCCAGCTGAGGGGTCAGTGGCCAGTGACTGGAGCATCATCGGGAGGTCAGGCATCAGGTAGCCGTGTTTCAGGCCAGGTGCACGCTGTGGAGCTGCCAGAGGCTGAGCAGGCCGGTGAGCCGATGACAGTTAGAGGTGCACCGCGGTGTGACCATGATCTCCATGTTTCCTTTTTGGCATGACCTGTAGAGGTATGTCTATTTTGAGTGCACGAGGTGCACAGGATCTTTATGGACTGACTAGATGCTAGTCAGTGGGTTGGCACCATCTCGGGTGCGTGATATATATATATATATATATATGTGTGTATATATATGTATGTATGTATGTATGTATGTATGAGATGCGTGGCATCGGGGCATCGTGGATGCGGGTTACTTTAGGTGTCGTGGGCATCGGGGCATCGTGGATGTAGGTTACTTGAGGTGTCGTGGGCATTGGAGCATCGTGGATGCGGGTTACTTGAGGTGCTAGGCACCAGGACCTCGTGGAGGCGGACACTGATGCGGTGCGGGATACTTTGGGTGTCGGAAGCGACACAGGAGCACCAATGAGATGCAGGGGTGACGATGCGTCATGGGAGGATTTTTCTTTCAGAAAAACATGTTAGTGAACCTTGTTTTCTTTACGTTTTTTTGGGTTGAGACCAGGTAAGGCGATTCCTAAGGTGGGGAGCCCCCTTGAGGAATTTAGCCGGAACCTTTCAGACCGGGGTAGTCCGGGTTGTCTAATTGGGATGGGCATGTTTGGTGCCATCTCCTGGTTTCGGTTGATAGCTCGGGGATGAGCTATGTTAAGGTGGGGAGTTTGTAAGAACCCGGGTTTTCAGATTGGGTCAAAATCCCGACCCTGTTTGAATTTTTGACCGGTTTTCGAGGAAACTGGAGTAAAAGATAAATTTCTGGAAATTTCCAGACTACACGCCGTGTACTTTAAGTACACTCCGTGTATGTGTAGGCGAGTGACCGGCCGTGTTCTCGCCGAGTACATGTCGTGTGATGATCGTGTAGTAGTTTCTTACTACACGGTATGTAGTTTTGAACACGTTGTGTAGACCCCCGACCGTGTGAGGCCATACATGGCCTGTAGGCCGCTGGCCGGGTAAGAACCAAGGACACATCGTGTTCCCTTTAGACACGCCGTGTAGTCTAGCCGTGTATAAGGGAAACACATGGTGTGTGAGTACGTCAGTGAGGAAAGGAAGAGGAACACGGTACACACCGTGTACCCAGAGGTACACGTCATGTACTCGTGTCGGCAGGTTTGGAAAGTAAGTCGGTGGAATCAGCCGTCTTTTGAACAGTTAAATGAAATATACATGGCGTGTAGTCCTAAAGTACACGCCGTGTACTTTCTTTTTTTTGCTTAAAATGGGAAGTAGCCTCGTTTTGAGGTTCTGGACAGAACCTCCTCCCCCAAGTCAGTCGAACTTTCAATCCTTTCCCGATCGTCCGTCTGAGACCCGTTTCAAAGTCTGATTAGTGCGTTGGAACCCCCTCGGTAAGGCCTCGATTCCTCTTTGGCCGTTTTGTCTGATTTTCGTTCTCGAACGAGTTATAGCCCTTTGAGCGGTTTTGAATCTTTTGTAGATTTACCGCGTTGTAGACTGAATTGGTGGGTGTTACCAGAGGAGTAGCATCGTGCGAGTCTTAGGTAGGTGGTGCATACTTCGTTTTGTGTTTTCATAGTTGTTTAGGTGATGCGGCCTTCGGAGCGTTTTCGGGTATTTTGAGCGGGACCCGTTTTATCTGCTTTTTCATACTGTATTGTTTATGGGACCTCTCGGATGCCTTTGGGTATGCCCGGTTACCAGTTTGCGTGAGCAGGGCTGGGTGAGGGGTCGTTGCTCGTCGGGGCATTTTGGCCGGGGAATGCCAAAATGGTTTTAATTGATAAATGATTGTTATAAACTATTTAGTTTATTTTGTTAAAGCCTGTTATAAATTGTTAGAGGCATCTAAGACCTCTGTGCTGGTATGGGACAACACCCGATATAGTGCAGTTCGACTGTTTAGTTGGTTTTTCCTGGTTATGTTTTCTGTTTACATATGTTATATATGCGATTGCTGAATTGCATCTGCTGGACCCTTTGGGTTGTGTTGGGCTTGGCCCGGTTATGCTTGAGTGATGCTGATCACAGGTTGGGGTTTTGCCCGGGTTACTTTGGGTGGTTTCAACCATGGGATTGGGTGTCATGGACGTCGTCTTGAGGCAGTACGACTATCAGGTTGGGCATGGCCCGGGATACTAGGGTGGCGATGCCATCGGACTTGAGCGACATGGTCGCAGGGACACGAGGTGTCAGACGTTTTGGTGACTTAGGACTATTTTGGTGATTACTGCTCACCGGGACTTTGAGTAGTGTGCACACAGAGATACTCCGTGATGAGGTGGTTTTGACCACTCGTGTGGGTAGAGGCCCCCGTAGTTGCGGTTAGGTATTTTGGTTGGGAGTGCTTGCCGTAGAAAGCCACGTGGGAGGTGAGGAGCCTTCAGGAAATGGGTGTGCCTTCAGGACTTCGGTACTTGAGACACGAGGTGTCAGGAGGCACATGGTGTCGGGTTACTATTTTGGGCGTTCCTTCGGGACGTCGGTACTTGAGGCACGAGGTGTCAGGAGGCACATGGTGCCGGGTTACTATTTTGGGCGTGCCTTCGGGACGTCAGTACTTGAGGCACGAGGTGTCAGGAGGCACATGGTGCCGGGTTACTATTTTGGGCATGTCTTCAGGACGTCGTTACTTGAGACACGAGGTGTCAGGTGGCACATGGTGCCGGGTTACACGACGGGGATTCCGGCGTTAGCCGAAGCAGGTGACACTCCATGGTGGTTGTTGAGCACCAGTGGAGTTTGTGTTTATTTGTGCATTGTATTGTTTACTGCTTTCCCTAGAAATACATGACTGTTTAAACACATATATTTGATACGCACCCTTGGGTGGTATCCTACTGAGATTTGTCTCACACCCTACACGGGCCCTTCGGGACGCGTGCAGACTTTATGGATTTACGTGCAGGAAAAAGGTCAGCTTCAGGAGCTGGGTTGCGTTAGTTGTTGCATGGAGATGGTATGGACCTTGAGGTTGTGCCTAGCTGGGTTTACTTTGTTTTGTTTACCTTTCGTATCAGCATGCTTACTTGTTGTAGCTACTGTTGGTTAGCCATTGGCGCCCTTTTTATATTCAGTTGTGTATGACCTTCTTTGGATGCATGTGTTACTGTTCAGTTGTAGTTACATGATATCAGCAAGCTGTTGTGTTTATTTCCGCTGATGTTGTTTATATTCATTGATTCCTCTTTTTATTGTTATTGGATGTGTTTCCGCTATGCGGGTCTGGTTCGAGTCTGCTGAGTCTTTCCTTCCGCTGCATCTTTACTGTTATACTCGGACCAGTACCCTTACTATGATCCTCCTAGAGGGTATAGCCTCCCCACTATACCTATTCAGACCCTCGCTGCTAGTCGGCAGCCTTTGGCATTCAGGGGTGGTGCGCCTAAGGTAGTGACACCCGACCCGTTCGGCACTGTTCGGGTGGCTGGCCGGGTCCGAGTAGTTACACAGGACATCCGGAAAAGAATATTGATGTTTATTTGAAACCATTGATTGATGAGTTAAATGCATTGTGGAGTGATGGTGTTAATACATATGATGTTGCTGCGAAACAAAATTCCATATTAAAAGCTGCATTGATGTGGACGATTAGTGACTTTCCGGCATATGGCATGTTATCTGGTTGGAGTACACATGGTCTGAAATCATGTCATTACTGTATGAAAAAAAAAGCATTTATGCTGATCAATGGAAAAAAAACTTTGCTATTTTGATTGTCACCGTAGATTTCTGTCAACCAGTCATCCTTTTCGGATGAACAAATCTCATTTCAGAAAAGGTACAATTGAAAGAGATGAACCTCCAAAGATGATCTCAGTTACAGAGTTAAAATCAGTTGTATTTTCATTACCCCCCATCACATTTGGATGAAATTATTGAGTTGTGTTATCTAGGACAGAATTGCATAACAATGTTTAAATGTCGGTGGTTGGATACTGAGAGAGGTTTGTGTGTTCATCTGACTCATAGAATCGTCGATATTAAATATAAAAGTCTTCTTGCAGTAAATGAACCATTTTTACTGGCTCAACAGGCACATCAAATTTATTATGCAAAGTATTGTGCTACCTCAAGAGACTTGAGCAATTGGTGGAGCATAATAAAAATGAAATCTTGGGAAAATCAGTTTACTCAAACTGAATGTGGTTCCGCTGAAGTGGAAGGAATTGAAATTTTTCAAGAGACGACTCAAAATCTATCTGATTCACAAAGAGATGTGAATATCGTCGATGACGCCCCACAATTAAGGATCGATGGTGATGAAGATGTTAATGATGTTACAAATGAATTTGAAATGACAAGAGATGATGAAACTGGAACTCATATGGATATTGATGATGCTGAGGAGGAAGATGAAGAGATTGACATTGACAGCTATGGAGAAGAGGATGAAGATGAACATTGACACAGTTAAATGGTGGTTATAATCATAACTAATATATATCTATATATAATAGTTATTTTCAACTATCTGCTAACAACAATCATTTTGTGTTTCAGATGGACTATGATCTATTGTGTGAGTTAGAGGAGGCTGAGCTACCTTTGGATGATGAGGATGTGGGATTAGCTGACCCTCAGTCTACTGGTGGTTCAGGAGGTACGTGGAGGGGGCGCGGTCTTGCGCGACTGATGATTCCTGACCCTATCCCCGAGCGACGTCCACATCTTGGTTTCGATCCACGCACACGGTGGTATGGTAACCTGTATATTTTAGTTAGATTTCATTAATTTATTTATATATATACTAATTGTTTGATTATTTATTCCTTTTTCACAGTTTTCAGCATGTAGCTATTGGACAGGGGAGCACTATATTGCGCAATTATTTTTCTCAACCATGGATCACATGAGAACAGATTCTCGTTGATGTGCGACGTGACATGTTCCATCATTGGCTGGTACGTAAATAAATAATATTTATTTTGAAATTTATTTTATTAACTTGATATTATAAATTATTTGTAGGGTTTATGGCATCCTATCGATGATAGCATGCGCAACGCTATCCACACGGCATGGCAGGTTTCTATGCGTGACCGTTTCTGCCAGTTTTTGCACAATTTGAGAATGACAGTCATTAAGAAAGCAAGGGTGACAGAATTTGATGAGTTGTGTAAAGCTCATCGACCATAGTACATTTCATCTCACGTTTGGGATGGATTATGTTTACACTGGTTGGGTGGTGGATTTCAGAGGAGATCTTCAGTGGGACGACAGAACCGGGGGAGACAGGAGGTGACGCATCGAGCTGGAAGCCGTACATTTAGTTCGCATAAAGAGCATCTGGTAAGTATATTTTTTAAATATTTTATATATATTCAAATATAAACAGTTTATTTTATATTTCTCTAGGCAGTCGAGCATCCCGATATTACGGAGTTCGACGTTTTATCGGAGGATGTACAGTGATCCAGCCACTGGAGAGATTAGAGGTGATCACCAGCATCAGATTGTGGTTAGTATTATTTTTTCATTTTAACAATTAACTGCATATAATATTTTTACAATTTTAATTTTAAATTGGAATTAAAGGAGTCATATGAGCCTGCGACCTCTCAGACACAGACTGAGGGTCAGGACAACACGGCTGAGCAGACCAGTGCTCACCATTTCGATGAGGTGGCATGGATGCAGACAACTCAGTATGGCTTTGAGAAGGACAGAGTAGTTGACATTGGTTCTCATTTGACTCCTGGTACTTATTATGGTACTGTTGCGATGTCGACGTTCAGCTCGAGAGGAGCTCGTGGAGATGCATCATCTTCTGGCTCACAGTATCAGGAACAGCTGCGAGCTTAGACTGAGCATATAGAGATTTTGCAGAAGCAGCAAGAAGAGATGTGTCGGCGGCAGCAGCAGCAGGAGCAGCATTACGAGGAGCAGAGCCGTCGATGGCAGCAGCAGCATCACGAGCAGATGGAGTACATGCGCCGTCTGACTCATAGTTTAGGGATGAAGTTTTCTCCACCAGCTCCTTTAGCTCCTCCACCTCATCGAGAAGACGACCTCCCCTAATGATTTTTTTATGTTACAAACATTTAAATTAAAATTGTAATACGAATTATTTACATTTTCTGTCTTTTATATCGGTTCAAATATTACATAATTTAATTTTTAATATTTTTTTATTTTTTTATATTTTTTTGTGAATATTGATAATTTTAATATTTTTTATTTTTTGATTGTTTTAATAATAGTAATATTGTTTTTTCATTAATCGTAATATTATTAAATTTTATTTTTTAAAAAATTAATTTATTATTTGCGACGGGAGCTTTTGCGACGGGAGCTTTTGCGACGGGACCCCGTTGCAAATAGTCTAACTAAATATTTTTAAAACAATTCGTCGCAACAAATTATTTGCGACGAGCCCGTCGCAGAAAGTTATATATATATATATATATATATATATATATATATTTTGCGCCCGGACAATAGCTCGTCGCAAAAACTATTTGCGACGGGCCCGTCACGAAAACGTTTATGTATATATAATACATATAATCAGAAGCTTATTTGTGACGGACCCGTCGCAAAAAATTGTATTTTTGACAGCGTTTTCTGCAACGGACTATTTGCGACGGAGTCTCGTCGCAAATAGACAATCGCAATTAACAAGAATTCCAGTAGTGTTTGCACGAGCTTCACACTAATGATTCTTGATGGAAGTGCATGACACTCATTTTTTGAGTGCCAACAATATTTAGAAAGATATTTTATATGTAAATATGTTTACATATATGTATATATTTGTATATATTTAATTATAAATAACACTACATTATGAAGAATGATAAATTTTGAAGGTCATAATATCCATATGAATGTAATTTCTGAATATAATATGAGCCACCACCGAAAAAAGATAAGAATACCCCCTCAAACGAGGTTGAAATTTCATCAAATATTGAAAAATTAAGGTAGCTCGACAAAAATCTCATTTTTAGTCATTCAAACATTTTTTTATCTTGAAAAATAGCTAACTAAACCTCCTCCCAATAACCATGTTATACATATTTTCACAATTTTTGATTTGATATGTGGTGGATCTTAAACAGATATCTGGATAAAAAATTATGGTTGTTTGAAGTTTGAGTCATGTTTTCAACTTAATTTAGATTGTTTATTAATTTATTGAATTTTTATATCATCAAATTGTTATTAAATGAATCTTATTCAGTAATAATTAGCAATTTGTTAATTAATAATATTTTTTAAAGCATTTTCACTAAATTTCTTATATATTAATTGCGATTACAATTTTTGTATCATATAAATCACATTTTGTGAAATATATTATATCTATATCCATATAAATACATTTATCTATTATTATATGATTTTGAATGATATAAAATTGTTTTTTATGAAATATATCTTTTATTAGGGATAAAAAACATGCATTTTAACGGTGATAAATAACATATTTTTATCATCATTTTTTATTAGTTCTGATAAAGGTATTCTCCTTATCATTTCTTTTTTAAGTACTAATAAAGGGAAGCGCATAAATTCAAATCTATAGTAGTGGCATTAATGGTGTTAGAGGTTATCGAGGTGACTCGGTGAACAGACATAGGTTTCAATTAGCCCATTCAATAATAATTTGGTTTATTATTTATGTTAATAGCTCTCGCCCCCTGCGCACTTTTCTTTTTTGCAAAAAATATGATTTTTTTGATTTTTTATAGATAAAAGCGTAATATTTCGATTGCTCAAAATCAAAAAAAAAAAGTTTTAATAGAAAGCAATAATTTATGAAAATCATTTGAAATAAAACTATAAAACTTATCAAAGAATGATTGTTAAACTTCAATGAAATGAAAGATACCCTACAAAAAAAAAAAAAATCATGAATCTGACATTCTAAGTAGTCATAAAAATCGCTATTATAGTTTCATTTTTTTTAGTTTCATTTTTTTTAAATGTCAGTATATAATTCAAAAATAAAATAACAGAAATATTGGTAATATTATATTATTTATGCATATGATATAATAAATTTATAATATAAATATTAATGAAATTTGGGGGTGGGGGTGGCGGCACGTTAGGGGCGTTGGAAGGGGGCGGCGGCGACCATAACATGGGGATTGGGGGAGGCGGTGTTAGGCGAACGTTCGGCCGCGGGTAGGATACAGATCTAACGGGGGAAACATTTTTTGTAAATATTTATGTTAACATTACTGCTATAAATTCCTTTTTTAAACTCTTCCATGAAAAGTTAAAAGGGAAAATGACACCTAAGCTTGGACCATTCCACTAATTTTATTTTCACAGAGATCAGGTACTTATAAACACATTTAATAAATAATAATTAACAGGACCAAAAGATGCGGCGGTGCCGGCACGTTAGGCGCGTTGGGAGGGGGAGGCAGCGGCCAGAACATGGGGATTGTGGGAGGCGGTGTTAGGAGAAAGTTCGGCCGTGGGTAGGAAACAGATCTAATGGAAATGGGAAATATTTTTGGTAAATATTTATGTTAACATTACTGCTATAAATTCCCTTTTTAAACTATTCCATGAAATGTTAACAGGGGAAATGACAGCTAAGCTTGGACCCTTCCATGAATTTTATTTTCATAGAGATCGGGTACTTGTAAACACATTTAATAAATAATAATTAACATGACCAGCCCGGAAAATCTTGTTGACCAAAAACTAATTAAAAAAAAGTTACCTTTTAAGACAAAAGCATGTATAGAAAAATAAAAATACACTGAAATTGAAATACATATATTTTGAAGTCTGAAGGAGAAGACCACAAACCAAATCATATCATAAACGAAAATAAAATTTTAAAATAACTAAAAAAACTAAAATAACCTAAAAAAAACACGCACAACAAATCTAAAATATATAGATATATTTTAGATTTATATCATTTCCATTTTCATTTCCTAAAAAATATTTTTTGATTTATACAATCCAAGAGATTTTGTAATTCATTTTTAAAAAATTAAATCAAAAATATTATCAAAAACTAAATTCATTCTAATATTTGTTTAATAATAATCTACATTTTTACAAACGCGTAATTGATTTTCAATTTAGTAAAAAAATAAAGCAAAAAATAAAAAATAACACAAAATGAAATGAAATTGTATAGACGGTCAGGAACATTAAATAATGTGAAAATCAAAATGGATTATTTGAAAAATTGATAAACCAATGAATCAATATGATCTTTAAATAACTAATTATAAAATAAATATGAAATATAAAATTGAAATTAATTACCTATGGACAAATTAAAAAACACATATTAGACGTATGGGCACCGATGAATATCTGTAATTCAGATAATTAATGGAAGTTAATAAAATCTATTATTAAATATATCAAATAATAACAATAATAATTTAAAAAAAATGATTATATAAAAAACCCCAAAAATACCCACATACCCCTACAGGGGTAGTGGGACAGTAGGGGAGGGAGGGGCATCTATGCAGCGTGGCACTTTCAGATAATTTGTGAAAATAAACTAAACTAATAATAATAATAATAATAATAATAATAAATTGATAATAATAATGATTAAAAATTTGATTATAATAAAAAACCCAAAAAAACCGAAATACTAGGGTTCAGAGTGGGAGAAAAAGTGGGGTGTGAATGCCCATCATTTCATTGCCCTTACCCATCACGTTTCCCAAGCCCAGGGATCGCTGGGAGTCATTTATTATGCGTGTTACATGGGTTGGATTGGATTTCAGTTTAATTAGATTAAATGGGCTAGAAAAATCTGTTTCTCGTTTGGGACAAATGAGTTCAGATTAGACGGGTAAACCAATTTATTTAAATGGGGGGGGGGGTAGAATTAGGTTTGGGTTAAACGGGTTTGGGCTAAGGGTAGCCCGACCCATGAATCCAGATTGCCACCTCTATTCACGATGTTCACAAAACACGTTCAATGAATTTTTTATAGTTTTTTATAAACAAATCCATAACATTTACAAACACAAAAACATATGAACACAATCTAACATGACCTGACCTGACCCTACGTAACACAACACAACCCAACACACAAATAGACGTACTATATTGTAAAATACAACACATAACATTTGTATGATATGCTACCCAAAATACAAGTACATCACGTTTTACATAAAAATGACACATGAAAATTATACAGTGAACAAAATAATAAATACACAAAAATATGCATAATACAACACAACCTATGTGATATATAATGTTATGTGATCACCCAGGTTCCAGCTCAGTGGTGGCGGTCTTGCGGGGTCTCGGTGAGGTCTTGAGTTCGAGTCTCACCAAGTAATTCCCTATCGAATTAGTGTAGGAATTTCATTATATTCCTCCCCATCCGTGGAACTATTGAAATATATAATGTTATGTGAACATAAAAAATTTATATGTGTGAGTTTGTGTTGATAGAACACACAGACACAAAATGTGGATATATAGATAATTTTATATATGTGTATATGTTAGATATATACATTGATGGAACACACACATGTTACATGCATTTATAAATAATAATTAATGGAAGTTAATAAAATCTATTATTAAATATATCAAATAATAACAATAATAATTAAAAAAAATGATTATATAAAAAACCCCAAAAATACCCACATACCCCTACAAGGGTAGTGGGACAGTAGGGGAGGGAGGGACATCTATGCAGCGTGGCACTTTCAGATAATTTGTGAAAATAAACTAAACTAATAATAATAATAATAATAATAATAATATATTGATAATAATAATGATTAAAAATTTGATTATAATAAAAAACCCAAAAAAACCGAAATACTAGGGTTCAGAGTGGGAGAAAAAGTGGGGTGTGAATGCCCATCATTTCATTGCCCTTACCCATCACGTTTCCCAAGCCCAGGGATCACTGGGAGTCATTTATTATGCGTGTTACATGGGTTGGATTGGATTTCAGTTTAATTAGATTAAATGGGCTAGACACATTTGTTTCTCGTTTGGGACAAATGAGTTCAGATTAGACGGGTAAACCAATTTATTTAAAAGGGGAGGGTAGAATTAGGTTTGGGTTAAACGGGTTTGGGCTAAGGGTAGTCCGACCCATGAATCCAGATTGCCACCTATATTCACGGTGTTGACAAAACACATTCAATGAATTTTTTATACTTTTTTATAAACAAATCCATAACATTTACAAACACAAAAACATATAAACACAATCTAACATGACCTGACCCGACCCTATGTAACACAACACAACCCAACACACAAATAGACGTACTATATTGTAAAATACAACACATAACATTTGTATGATATGCTACCCAAAATACAAGTACATCACGTTTTACATAAAAATGACACATGAAAATTATACAATGAACTAAATAATAAATACACAAAACTACGCATAATACAACACAACCTATGTGATATATAATGTTATGTGATCACCCAGGTTCCAGCTCAGTGGTGGCGGTCTTGCGGGGTCTCGGTGAGGTCTTGAGTTCGAGTCCCACCAAGTAATTCCCTATCGAATTAGTGTAGGATTTTCATTATATTCTCCCCATCCGTGGAACTATTGAAATATATAATGTTATGTGAACATACAAAATTTATATGTGTGAGTTTGTGTTGATAGAACACACAGACACAAAATGTGGATATATAGATAATTTTATATATGTGTATGTGTTAGATATATACATTGATGGAACGCACACATGTTACATGCATTTGTAAATAATAATTAATGGAAGTTAATAAAATCTATTATTAAATATATAAAATAATAACAATAATAATTAAAAAAAATGATTATATAAAAACCCCCAAAAATACCCACATACCCCTACAAGGGTAGTGGGACAGTAGGGGAGGGAGGGACATCTATGCAGCGTGGCACTTTCAGATAATTTGTGAAAATAAACTAAACTAATAATAATAATAATAATAATAATAATATATTGATAATAATAATGATTAAAAATTTGATTATAATAAAAAACCCAAAAAAACCGAAATACTAGGGTTCAGAGTGGGAGAAAAAGTGGGGTGTGAATGCCCATCATTTCATTGCCGTTACCCATCACGTTTCCCAAGCCCAGGGATCACTGGGAGTCATTTATTATGCGTGTTACATGGGTTGGATTGGATTTCAGTTTAATTAGATTAAATGGGCTAGACACATTTGTTTCTCGTTTGGGACAAATGAGTTCATATTAGACGGGTAAACCAATTTATTTAAAAGGGGAGGGTAGAATTAGGTTTGGGTTAAACGGGTTTGGGCTAAGGGTAGCCCGACCCATGAATCCAGATTTCCACCTATATTCACGGTGTTCACAAAACACGTTCAATGAATTTTTTATAGTTTTTTATAAACAAATCCATAACATTTACAAACACAAAAACATATAAACACAATCTAACATGACCTGACCCGACCCTACGTAACACAACACAACCCAACACACAAATAGACGTACTATATTGTAAAATACAACACATAACATTTGTATGATATGCTACCCAAAATACAAGTACATCACGTTTTACATAAAAATGACACATGAAAATTATACAATGAACTAAATAATAAATACACAAAAATACGCATAATACAACACAACCTATGTGATATATAATGTTATGTGATCACCCAAGTTCCAGCTCAGTGGTTGCGGTCTTGCGGGGTCTCGGTGAGGTCTTGAGTTCGAGTCTCACCAAGTAATTCCCTATCGAATTAGTGTAGGATTTTCATTATATTCCTCCCCATCCGTGGAACTATTGAAATATATAATGTTATGTGAACATACAAAATTTATATTTGTGAGTTTGTGTTTATAGAACACACCGACACAAAATGTGGATATATAGATAATTTTATATATGTGTATGTGTTAGATATATACATTGATGGAACACACACATGTTACATGCATTTATAAATAATAAATTTTTGAATTATGCATTAAAACGAGCATGACTGCGACATACTCTATATCGTGGCATGTGTTGATGTGCACCACGGCGTAGTGAAAGTCATTATACCATGGTGAATGTTCAAGGAATTATCGTTCCATGCGATAGTGAACTAATTATTTTCGTTCTCCATCCCAACAACTATCATAATCAGTTATGAAGGTTCCAGAGCATAGAAAAAGTGGTTGGGCTTGTATCCAACAACTTATTCATCGATTTCTTTGGATTAAACCCTTAGAATTGGAGGAATGAAACCCCATAATATTTGAAAAAAGGATATGCTAACATATTATTTATAATTAATTTATATAATAAAAATTATCACAAATTGATAATTCTTTCTTCATTAATTAATCAATTGACCTTCTGGTCATACTATCATTGTGGTGAAGGAACCAATGTGTCACGAACCAGCCCGGGTCGACCCTGAACCGGTCACCCGAGCCGGTCTGCGGCATGGCCCGAGGGGCGTTCCCGATCCCCACGGGCTGGCAACAAGTGTCGGGCATCAAAATTAAGCAGGTGGGAACGATTTGAGCCCAAACAAAAGTAAATAGAACAGAATGAATAAACACTAACAGCGGAAAAGAAATAAAAACCACACAACCACGTACCTCCATGTGACCTCTCAGGTCACCACCCAACTAGAGAGCAACCTCGCTCCAACACTGAGCGACTCAAAACAGAAGACCTGCGACTGAAATGGTAAAAGATAGGCGTGAGCACAAAAGTACTCAGTAGGTGAGCCCAACAACAAATCCCAATGCACTGTCAGTAAATAAAGAATCTACCTAATCCAGGTTTGAACTATAATGTATAAAAGTAATTTTTTTCACAACGTTTTACTTGAAAATCAAACACGAGACATTTCCCTTATTCTTTTTCGAAAGATAGTTCCACTTCATTAGTTTTAAACTCCTTCTGAAAAGCAAAGTGTTACATTTCCAAATCAAACCCAAAGCGAATAAAGCATTTTCATTTGAAAACCATTTTTTCTCAAAGTCTAACAGTATAGGCTGTGAAATATGACTGAAGGAAAACAAGCAGGGAAAACAAGTGCAAGTAAGGGTAAACAGGCAAGGAAAACCAAGTGCAAGTAAAAAAAAACCAGAAGTTATCAGCAATAACCATGGGTGATCCTGAACATCCCTAGAAAACCCCTGGACGTACTCGGGTTCAGACTACCTGCCGGCATGGTACTCCATAGTCAATAACCAACTGGCCGCCCTAACAGCCAACCAGTGGCACATCCCTCCTGGCCTGTCTGTAACTCCAGGGGGTACTAACCCGTCTAATCAGGGTTAGCAAGCAACCGTCACTCGATAATCTACAAGACGCCCAGGAACCCATAGTAGTTTTTGTAACACTGTGTAAGTGGGAGACCCTCGCACGCGTGACTCATCTCACCGCACTTGCCAACCCCTTACACGAACATCACTACACGACAACCCTCGAAGGGAAGTCCCCCTGTAGAAATGCCCTCACAAGTACGTACATATATATATAATCACTTCACATTTGATAAAGTGCCAACCGGGCCGTCATGTCACTTACATTTTGATCATTTAAGACTAAAGCATTTTTAAAAAGGGATGACACACGCCATTTCCTTGAAAACCAGAACGCACTTAGAAATTTAATTAAGAAATTCAGATCAGCATCTTAAACCTGGAACACATTTGTTTCACAAGTAGAGTCACTTTCTAATCACCAAACGCACCCCACTTTTATCAAGAGCCAAACGGGCCTTTAATCATTTTTTTTTAAAGAACACCATTTCCCAAATGAAATTCAAACTTTTGTTCGCATAACAAAGGAAAACATCTTTCATCAACCAAGAGCCACACATAAAGTTTCCAAAACAAGTTCAAAGGTCACACGACGTTTTCTCTAATCAAGGTTCTAAGAAAACACCATTTTCCATAAACAATACATCTACAAGTTTACACATGCCAAAAACATTTCAAAACGCAATTTAACATGACTTTCATTATTCAGGAAGAACCAAGCACAAAACTAAATCCAAGAAGAACACTTTTAATGAAATGCTAGAATTAAAAACGGCTTTTATCATCAGCAGATCACCACACTATAAAAACTACTAAATTTTTCCTTTAAATTTACTGAAATTCAATAAAAGGCAAGGAATAAATAAATTCTTAATTTAAAGGCGAGTGCAATGGGAGACCTACCTCAAGATCCAAGCGCGACGGTAAAACGACCTTGGAACCAAGGCGCGATGACACGACGTGTGTCCGAAGCCACGTGATAAAGTCCAACACTCTCGAAACTGAGGCGCGGAGACGGCAGAACCTCGGAAACAAGGCGCAGCGATGGCGCTCTCTCGGAAACGCCCTACGCGGGTCCTAAAACAGAAGACCGTAGAACGGGTTCAACGATCAATAATAATAATATAATAGCAGTAACCAATACATGATGTTAATATCAGTATTAATATAATAGCAATAATAATATAGTCGTAACAATGACAATAGCAATAATAATATAATTAGCATAATAATAATATATCAATAATAGCAATAATAATAATATCATAATATTAATACAATAATAATAATGGGAACAATGCTAATTTAATATAATCATAATATATTAATAATATAATAATGATAATAATATAAACTAATGCTAACAAAATAATATTAATAATAATAATATAATGACAATAGCATAATAATAATAATTTAATAATAATAATAAGAATATCATAACATAATAAAAATAATAAAAATAATATGATAGTAATAATAATAATAATAACAATAATAATATAATAATAATAATAATAATAACAATAATAATAATAATATAATAATAATAATAATAATAGTAATAATAATAATAATAATAATAATAATAATATAGAATTAATAACAATAACATAATAATAATTTTAATAAAGATGTAATAATATTAATAATGATATTAACATAATAACAATAATATTGATAGTATAATAATATTAATTGTAATATAATAATAATAATTATAATAAAACAAAACAAACAAAAATAGCAAATAAAAAAAAAAGGGGAACTCACGCAGGGGGGGGACGGATCGGCGAGACAGCGCAGCGACGGGGCAGGGGAGGTGCGGCCGGGCAGAGGAGCAGGACGGAGCGGGGCGTTCGGCTGGTGGAAGGCCGGCGCGGCGAGCTCGGAACGGCGAGCAGGGGGAGAGGAGCGGAGGCTGGGTGTAGGGCGCGAGGCGGGGAAGCAGGGGAGAGGAGCGACGGAGGCGGCGCCGGAGAGAGCCGGGGCTGGCCGGTGCAGGAAAAACGCAGGGAAAGAGAAGCAGGGGTCGGAGGGAGGTGTCGGCCTGGAGCAGGAGGGGTGATGCAGGGCGGCGCCGGACGAAGGAGAGGCCGGAGGTGTAGCGTGGCCGGAACAGGGGGGCGCGGCGGTCGGGTGAGGCGGAACGGGAGGGAGTGCAGGGGAGAGGGCGGCGCGGAGCGGGGTAAGTCGGGAGGTGCGCAGGACGGGGAGCAGTGGCGCTGGTGAGGCGGCAGGTCGGGAGGCCAGGTCGGCGCGGCGGCGACGCGCAGGCGAGACGGAGAGGCTGCGCAAGGGGAAGCCGGGGAAGGGAAGCAGGGTCGGACAGGGGGGGTTGCCGCCGGAGGGGAAGCCGGGACGGCGTCGGGGAGGCGGTGCGCAGGGGGAGATGCAGGAGGCGAGGCCGGGACAGGAGGAGGACCAGGCGGCGGTGCGGCCAGGGCGGTCGGGAGCCACGGGCTGCGGTGGTTGGTGTGGCGTGCGACTGGAGGAGCGCGGCGAGGGAGGCCGGGCGCGGCGAGGGAGGCCGGGCGCGGCTCGGTGCGGGAAGGAAGGGAGAAGGGAGCGGCGGTCGGCTGGCGGAGGAAGGGAGAGAGCGCAGAGGGGCTGCGGGAAGAAAGGAGAGGGAGAGGGTGAGGGGGGTGGCGGCTACGGGGAGAATAGGGTTAGCTAGGGTAGGTTAGGCTTAAATATATATATATATATGATAAAAATAATAATTATAATTATAATAATAATAATAAAACATATAATCTTAATAATAATAAAACTTATATAATAATAATAAAACTTATGTAATAATAATAAAACTTATAATAATAATAATAATAAAATGTTATGATAATAATAATTGCTTTATAATAATAATAATAACAAACCTTCATAATAATATTAATAATACTTTATAATAATAATCATAACAATAAAATAATTAAAGTAAATAAAAGGTAGTTAATTATAATAATAACGCAACTCAATTAATAATAATAATAAAAAGTCAATGTAAAAACTTTAATATTTAAAACGCCGGGTGGACACATCGTCCCCCGGGCCGAACGCACGACCATCGCTAGCGATGCGATGACCGCGCACCGGCACGAAACCACCAATCACAATTAATCTTCGAAAAATTTAAACCGGGACCAAGAAAAGAGAAAAAATTATGGACGTCCGCGGTCGAGGTGTGACAATTCTCCCCACCACAGACACTTTCTGCCCCCAGAAAGTCACCAGGTCACAAGTCAGCCAAAAACCAAGTCTATGCCCAGACAGAACTAAAGGAACTGAAGAAACTGAGGTTCTCGGGGATGACCTTACTCTACACAGGTCACACCCGACCGATTCAAGAGAAAACTGGGGTCCGAGATTGAGGGGAGAACGCGAAGGGGTTCTCCCCACCACAAGAACTCAACTAGTGCAGAAAAGATGACCATTCAAAAAGAAAACCCCGGGAAGGGGGGGGGGTCGACGCGGGAACTCCCAACCAATTCACCAACTCTTATAACACGATTACTACAGCACCTCTGTCGAAACCTTGAACCCACGACTAGAGTCAACAACTTCAACACCAGGAAAAACCCATAGAAAAACAATTAACCAATATCAAATTGGAGACTTGATCCACCGAAGTCCACAAAACGTAACCACATCGACAACATATCTAAAACGAGGTCAACCCACACGAGAGTCAAACACACTTTTAAGAAGGACACACGCTTCAGAATATTACATTCTCACGACAAGTCCGCTTAGATTTATCATAGAACAAGTCCATTGCCACTTTTTAGAAAAACAACACATTTACATAAACCAGACTACTTGGATTATAATAGAACAAGTCCATGATAACCGCATGTTAAAACAATGAACATACAACTACGTCAAAACTTAACAGCAGAAAAACAAGTACTAAAAGATCTTGATTGTTCCACTGCTAACACGGAACACAAAACCTGGACCAAGGCTTCACAACCCTGGGGACTCCTGACTGTGCGCGAGCTTCACCCCGAGACTTGTGGCTGGGGCTCTGATGGCTGAAGCATCTTCTGCCTCACAGTCAGGTACCGACATTCTCCCATCGCAGCTTTCTCTTCAAGCAACGCTTCTTGCAAAACTTCTCCAGATGACCCAGACAACCACAGCGATGACACGTCTTCGGAGGGTTGCGACAAGATGGTTTTAAATGCCCGAAACGACCACACTGATAGCACACCATCGAACGATCTGATGAACTGGAAGCTGGGACCAAAGGGGATAACTCATTAGGAACAGGTATCTCTGGCGCCTTTTCCTCACCAGAGGGGGAACTCTTATGAACAACAAGGGATGCTGAAGTATTTGCCACCCGCACACCGGAAACCAACTTAGCCAAGAAAGCTTCTTCCACCAGCTTCTCGAAACAAAGGTCTTTAGAAGGGAGGACACGCTCCTTGATCTCTGGACGAAGACCTCCAGTGAAAAGAGAGGCCTTCATGAGCTCATACAACGCTACATCTGGAGAAAAGGAAATCAGTTCCTTGAAATGGTCAACATATTCCTTCACCGTCCGTTGGTCTTGTTGAATATGCACAAGCTCTCTCTTTTTCTCCAGCTTCACTTCCTCAGGTACAAACCATTGGATGAAAATGATTCTGAAGACATCCCACGTCATTTCACCTTGCGTTGACGGTGGGGTAACCACCTTCCACTGGTCCAAAGCTGGACCCTCGAACAACTCCATAATTACACGAACCTTAACACTATCGGGAGTTCCCAATATTCTAAAGACACGTTCCACTTCCTCGAGCCATTCCACTGCCTCTAACGGACCCTGATCACCATGGAGAACAGGCAAAGTCTGAGGAGGACTAAAAACTGGGCATGACATATCCGAATCCTTAAAGACCTTTCTGGGCGGCATTTCCTGAGCGACATATAAAACACAAGGCCAAAACCCACATCAAACCAAATCAACATCAAATCGAAGCAACATCAATAAAAGCGCCTTCATCAAAACAGTCATCACAAGGACCAAACAAATACAACACAACCCAAAACAAAATCTCCTCTTTAAAATTTCCTTTTTATTTTTATTTTTATTTTTTTTTGATTTCAAAACCACCCTTTCTCAAGATCACTTTCCAAAAACCAATCCATTTTCAAACCGAAAACTTTCCAAAACCATTTCCTCTTTAAAACCAATTTAGAAAACAAGGTCAAGCCATTTATTTCAAATACTCACCCAGGTACTCCCATGACCCGTTGCACATGTCTTTATTCACATTCCATTCATACGTGCATCCACACACACTTTCCATGCATTCTCACACATGTGCAAACGTTCATAAAGAGGAACCGAGGTTTCAACTCAAACCATTCTTATCCAATTCCAAGAAAACAACAGATTTCCAAATCAAGAGATTTCAGTTTTAAAACCCATTTTATACATTTAAAGTCCTTTAAAAGAAACCAGTCAAATTTTCAAAAACCCTTTTTCATTTCCAACAACGCACTCACACAAACCAAAACGAAAGCAGCAACCAAATTTGCATCAATCACAGAAATGAGGGACTAGTAGTCACACTCAACCTGGCGACATGGTAGTGGGACATGTCCCAAGTCAGCGTTGACCACTAGGAGGAATTCAAACCACGTACTCGAACTCCACATGGGTCACTACTCCATGTGAAATTACGACGTAACATCGTCTTGCCTCCATTGTCATCTCTCAATCCAAGACAAACCAGAAAAGACAAGGACACAATTCCCGAACTACCCCTGGTAACTCGAGGATCAGTGCGAGCAAGAGTTCACGACGCTCTTCCCGTACCTACCCCTCGAGTTCCGACAGTCCTAATCTCCTTCTACCGGACAACCCAAATAACAAGAACCACCTCTGATACCATTTTGTCACGAACCAGCCCGGGTCGACCCTGAACCGGTCACCCGAGCCGGTCCGCGGCATGGCCCGAGGGGCGTTCCCGATCCCCACGGGCTGGCAACAAGTGCCGGGCATCAAAATTAAGCAGGTGGGAACGATTTGAGCCCAAACAAAAGTAAATAGAACAGAATGAATAAACACTAACAGCGGAAAAGAAATAAAAACCACACAACCACGTACCTCCATGTGACCTCTCAGGTCACCACCCAACTAGAGAGCAACCTCGCTCCAACACTGAGCGACTCAAAACAGAAGACCTGCGACTGAAATGGTAAAAGATAGGCGTGAGCACAAAAGTACTCAGTAGGTGAGCCCAACAACAAATCCCAATGCACTGTCAGTAAATAAAGAATCTACCTAATCCAGGTTTGAACTATAATGTATAAAAGTAATTTTTTTCACAACGTTTTACTTGAAAATCAAACACGAGACATTTCCCTTATTCTTTTTCGAAAGATAGTTCCACTTCATTAGTTTTAAACTCCTTCTGAAAAGCAAAGTGTTACATTTCCAAATCAAACCCAAAGCGAATAAAGCATTTTCATTTGAAAACCATTTTTTCTCAAAGTCTAACAGTATAGGCTGTGAAATATGACTGAAGGAAAACAAGCAGGGAAAACAAGTGCAAGTAAGGGTAAACAGGCAAGGAAAACCAAGTGCAAGTAAAAACAAACCAGAAGTTATCAGCAATAACCATGGGTGATCCTGAACATCCCTAGAAAACCCCTGGACGTACTCGGGTTCAGACTACCTGCCGGCATGGTACTCCATAGTCAATAACCAACTGGCCGCCCTAACAGCCAACCAGTGGCACATCCCTCCTGGCCTGTCTGTAACTCCAGGGGGTACTAACCCGTCTAATCAGGGTTAGCAAGCAACCGTCACTCGATAATCTACAAGACGCCCAGGAACCCATAGTAGTTTTTGTAACACTGTGTAAGTGGGAGACCCTCGCACGCGTGACTCATCTCACCGCACTTGCCAACCCCTTACACGAACATCACTACACGACAACCCTCGAAGGGAAGTCCCCCTGTAGAAATGCCCTCACAAGTACGTACATATATATATAATCACTTCACATTTGATAAAGTGCCAACCGGGCCGTCATGTCACTTACATTTTGATCATTTAAGACTAAAGCATTTTTAAAAAGGGATGACACACGCCATTTCCTTGAAAACCAGAACGCACTTAGAAATTTAATTAAGAAATTCAGATCAGCATCTTAAACCTGGAACACATTTGTTTCACAAGTAGAGTCACTTTCTAATCACCAAACGCACCCCACTTTTATCAAGAGCCAAACGGGCCTTTAATCATTTTTTTAAAGAACACCATTTCCCAAATGAAATTCAAACTTTTGTTCGCATAACAAAGGAAAACATCTTTCATCAACCAAGAGCCACACATAAAGTTTCCAAAACAAGTTCAAAGGTCACACGACGTTTTCTCTAATCAAGGTTCTAAGAAAACACCATTTTCCATAAACAATACATCTACAAGTTTACACATGCCAAAAACATTTCAAAACGCAATTTAACATGACTTTCATTATTCAGGAAGAACCAAGCACAAAACTAAATCCAAGAAGAACACTTTTAATGAAATGCTAGAATTAAAAACGGCTTTTATCATCAGCAGATCACCACACTATAAAAACTACTAAATTTTTCCTTTAAATTTACTGAAATTCAATAAAAGGCAAGGAATAAATAAATTCTTAATTTAAAGGCGAGTGCAATGGGAGACCTACCTCAAGATCCAAGCGCGACGGTAAAACGACCTTGGAACCAAGGCGCGATGACACGACGTGTGTCCGAAGCCACGTGATAAAGTCCAACACTCTCGAAACTGAGGCGCGGAGACGGCAGAACCTCGGAAACAAGGCGCAGCGATGGCGCTCTCTCGGAAACGCCCTACGCGGGTCCTAAAACAGAAGACCGTAGAACGGGTTCAACGATCAATAATAATAATATAATAGCAGTAACCAATACATGATGTTAATATCAGTATTAATATAATAGCAATAATAATATAGTCGTAACAATGACAATAGCAATAATAATATAATTAGCATAATAATAATATATCAATAATAGCAATAATAATAATATCATAATATTAATACAATAATAATAATGGGAACAATGCTAATTTAATATAATCATAATATATTAATAATATAATAATGATAATAATATAAACTAATGCTAACAAAATAATATTAATAATAATAATATAATGACAATAGCATAATAATAATAATTTAATAATAATAATAAGAATATCATAACATAATAAAAATAATAAAAATAATATGATAGTAATAATAATAACAATAACAATAATAATATAATAATAATAATAATAATAACAATAATAATAATAATAATATAATAATAATAATAGTAATAATAATAATAATAATAATAATAATAATAATAATAATATAGAATTAATAACAATAACATAATAATAATTTTAATAAAGATGTAATAATATTAATAATGATATTAACATAATAACAATAATATTGATAGTATAATAATATTAATTGTAATATAATAATAATAATTATAATAAAACAAAACAAACAAAAATAGCAAATAAAAAAAAAGGGGAACTCACGCAGGGGGGGGACGGATCGGCGAGACAGCGCAGCGACGGGGCAGGGGAGGTGCGGCCGGGCAGAGGAGCAGGACGGAGAGGGGCGTTCGGCTGGTGGAAGGCCGGCGCGGCGAGCTCGGAACGGCGAGCAGGGGGAGAGGAGCGGAGGCTGGGTGTAGGGCGCGAGGCGGGGAAGCAGGGGAGAGGAGCGACGGAGGCGGCGCCGGAGAGAGCCGGGGCTGGCCGGTGCAGGAAAAACGCAGGGAAAGAGAAGCAGGGGTCGGAGGGAGGTGTCGGCCTGGAGCAGGAGGGGTGATGCAGGGCGGCGCCGGACGAAGGAGAGGCCGGAGGTGTAGCGTGGCCGGAACAGGGGGGCGCGGCGGTCGGGTGAGGCGGAACGGGAGGGAGTGCAGGGGAGAGGGCAGCGCGGAGCGGGGTAAGTCGGGAGGTGCGCAGGACGGGGAGCAGTGGCGCTGGTGAGGCGGCAGGTCGGGAGGCCAGGTCGGCGCGGCGGCGACGCGCAGGCGAGACGGAGAGGCTGCGCAAGGGGAAGCCGGGGAAGGGAAGCAGGGTCGGACAGGGGGGGTTGCCGCCGGAGGGGAAGCCGGGACGGCGTCGGGGAGGCGGTGCGCAGGGGGAGATGCAGGAGGCGAGGCCGGGACAGGAGGAGGACCAGGCGGCGGTGCGGCCGGGGCGGTCGGGAGCCACGGGCTGCGGTGGTTGGTGTGGCGTGCGACTGGAGGAGCGCGGCGAGGGAGGCCGGGCGCGGCTCGGTGCGGGAAGGAAGGGAGAAGGGAGCGGCGGTCGGCTGGCGGAGGAAGGGAGAGAGCGCAGAGGGGCTGCGGGAAGAAAGGAGAGGGAGAGGGTGAGGGGGGTGGCGGCTACGGGGAGAATAGGGTTATCTAGGGTAGGTTAGGCTTAAATATATATATATATATGATAAAAATAATAATTATAATTATAATAATAATAATAAAACATATAATCTTAATAATAATAAAACTTATATAATAATAATAAAACTTATGTAATAATAATAAAACTTATAATAATAATAATAATAAAATGTTATGATAATAATAATTGCTTTATAATAATAATAATAACAAACCTTCATAATAATATTAATAATACTTTATAATAATAATCATAACAATAAAATAATTAAAGTAAATAAAAGGTAGTTAATTATAATAATAACGCAACTCAATTAATAATAATAATAAAAAGTCAATGTAAAAACTTTAATATTTAAAACGCCGGGTGGACACATCGTCCCCCGGGCCGAACGCACGACCATCGCTAGCGATGCGATGACCGCGCACCGGCACGAAACCACCAATCACAATTAATCTTCGAAAAATTTAAACCGGGACCAAGAAAAGAGAAAAAATTATGGACGTCCGCGGTCGAGGTGTGACACAATGTAGAGTCCATCTAGTGTTATCTATGTCACGACCCATCCCAGTGGGGCCTATGTCGTGACTACCCCAAGATCGCCTCCCATAGGGCAGGGGGTGACGACTAGCACCAAATAGGTATATCTCACAAATGAGAGACATTTGCCTAAGTACCTGTACACACGCACACATCTCCAAGAAAAAGTGTTGAAACTGAAAACACTAAGTAAACAAACAGACATACCACTAAGATACCAACATAGAGTACAACAGAAGAAAACTAAAAGTAAACGGGGCCAAAATACAAGCCCAATGAAAAGGAAAAGTAAAAAGGTGCGAGTCTATGGAACTCCTCCGCAGAAAACCCTACCATAAGGGTAGGAACAAAACATTGTCTGAAGCCACAGAAGCACACCTCGTCTGTTGGGTCTCTCTAAGAACCACCTGGCCCCGGTCCACCAAGGACCTTGTCAATGTGTCAATCATCTGCACAAGACACGACACGTGCGGGAAAACCCCGTACATGGGCAAGTAAAACAATACTCAGTAGGACACCCCGAAACACGAAGTAAATGACCACAAAGGAAACATCGCTTAGAGAATACAACCAACTCAACATAGATATATGTCTACAACACATATAACAAGAACATCCAAGTATACTTGTAATGGATTCCAAGACTCAAGGTCTCCTCCACTGCCAGCCATATGGTTCCGCTCGTAGCATGCTCGTTTCGGGACACATAGAACAGGCCTACCAAAAGTATTCGAGAGAACATCTGGTCTCGATAAATCACGAAGTTTCTCTGAGACATCCGGTCTCTCTAAGACACAAAGTCTCGATATCACAACCAATCATTATCCACAAGATTCTGCTCTCATTCTGAGAGAACGCACTCCTCGTGCTATGATGTCATCGAAGACTCTCATAAAGGGGTCCCGCTAATTTGGGACCTGCCCAGATTGAACATATTGGTCAAAGATCATGATATAAAATGAGGGGATCCTTCCCAGAAAATAACGACAACCCAATCTGTATTATCCCACAACATAGGAGATCCTCCTCAAAGAATACCGACAACCCTACTGATGCGGCTCGTAACATAGGGGATCCTCTACTGAGGATACCGAAAACCCTATCGATACGACCCACTGGATAGAGGACTAATGCCCTACACTTGAAGGTCACGTCAATTCCCACAAAACTCTATCAGGGTTGATAGAGGATCACTCTAGTCCCAAGGAGGGATACCACAACTCTATCCAGGACTCATCCTTTAGAGGGGATTACTATCCAGTGAAGTGTACATAATGCTGTATTGAACCCTCAAGGAAAGAACCAAGGGAAACTCCCCACCTACACTGGTCCATACTAAAAACCCACCAATTCATTTCAAAAGGGATGACTCGTCGCAAGAGTCCCAATGCTGCAGACGACTCATCAAACGGACCTTCAATTTGAAAGTTACGACCAATTTAGTGAAAACGGGTCTGAACCAGTCTGAGTTTGACCCGACCCGGTTCGGTCGACACTACTTGGTTCAGCTGACCTGACCTGAATCGGTCGGTCTGGGTCAGCCTGAACCGGCCCGACCCAATGTGCCACCCAGGGCGGCCTAGTTTCTATAGTATGGCCTGCATCGGCGAGCCGACCCTGCTCCACAGGACGCGGCCCGCCCTGGCCGTGCCTACCCCTAGCCCACGCGGTCGCCCAACCACGTGCTAGCTGGCTCCCCCAGGTCAATGCGGCTGGCTCCCCCAGGCCAACGTGGCCGGCCCACTGGTTGCCGCCACCGCCGACCGCCCTGCTGGTGGTCGTTATGTTGCCTTTGCCACTGGTCGCCCCGCTGACTACCTCACCTCATCGCGCTCCACCTGAAATGGTTGGAGCCACCACCTCCGACCACAACCTTGTGATACTACTACCCTGCGCCGCAGCGGGGTTGGATCCCAACCCAGATTGTTGCGCCACAGATCGAAGGCGCAACGATCCTCTGATCATGAAAACGTGAGAATCGAAGAATGAGGAAGGGATAAAGGCAAGACACATGAACACCCAAAATAGATGGATCTTGGCCTTGTTCGTGAGGGTTTTGATCCGTCCATATTAGAATTTAATGAATGAAGAGGGAATAATTAAATTCTAACATGTATTAATCTGATAACAACTCTCGAAATAGAATAAATCCAACCCGCAATACGCACGACCCGTGGATGACTCCGTTCATTGACTAATCCACGTTCGTCATAGGGATAAATAATGAGGGAGGAAAAAAATCAACAAAAATCACACCCTACCTGGGGTTTGGATCAGTCATTGATGAAGAACGAATCTGGGTTGTCGTCGTTCGTCGATGCTTGATCTGAGTTCTGACGTCCAATTCGTTGTCGCCGGTGAGAGAGCCTCCTTCTCCTTGCCTTGGGGAAACTCTAGGGTTATGGCGATAACCCTGGATTTCTAAAAAGTCTTATTAAAAAATGAAAACTGCTGCTGCGTCATCACATAACGTTAAATAAAATATTTTTATTAAAATATTTTAATGACGTTCACGTCCAAAAACTATCTTTCACAGCTAGCCTATGCTAGCTGAGATTAGGTCTCACCTAAGGAAAACACCCCCTTACAAACTCAATGGTGGTCTCAGATTTTCAATCCGAGTTACTATTTATGAGTTATTAGGATTAAAAAAATAAAATAATTTTATTTAATAATTTTATTTATGGTTATTCTATTTTCGGGTTTTTCCACAAAAGACTCGTGCCGACTAAAGTTAAGTCATGCCTTGGGTAAAGCCATTGCTTTGAGCTCAACGGTGCCCTCAGATTTCTAATCTGGAAACTCATTTATAAGTTATTCCATTTTTTTCAAGAAAATCTCTCATGCTCTATTAAAAAATTATCATTTTTCATCAAACCGTTCTGAGAACACTGGGCCTCGGAATCGCACGCCGTCTCAGCACCTAATCTCGGAATTTTACCAGAAATTTTCTAAAAAAAATTGGGAAAATCTAAGTCATTAAATTCTCCACACCTTAGGGATTTACATCCCCGAAATCTAGAACAGAGGCTACTAAAAAAGATTAGGGTACTGAGCACAAATATGAGCCTCCCACTCCCAAGTGTTCTATTGGAGATTCTCGTGCTGCCACCGAACACGCACCAGAGGAATTGAACACCCACGAAGGATCTGCTCCTGTCGATCCTCGATCTCCATCGAGTACTCTGCAAAAGTTTCCCCAGTTAATGACGTGCGATGAATCATGGACATATCTCCTCAACTGAGACCTTTGGAAGACGTCGTGTACCCAGTCTAACTACGGGGGTAGAGCCAAGCGGTACGCCACCTCGCAAACTCTACGTAGTGTCAGGAAAGGGATGACGAACCTTGAAGATAGATTGCCATCCCGACCAAATCTCTATATCCCACACCGAGGAGAGACCTGAAGGAACACATGGTCTCCTTCTTGAACTCCAAAGGCCTCTGTCGCCTATCAACATAAGATTTATGACGACTCTATACAGTCTTCATCCGCTCCTGGATGACCAACACCTTCTCTGTAGTCATCTGTACCAACTCTGGGGCCATGAGTGCCGAATATCCTCAGTCAGTCTAACAAAGTGGTGACCTGCAGGGTCACTCATACCATGCCTTGAATGGTGCTATATCGATGGTGGAGGGGTAGCTATTATTGTATACAAACTCCACCAGAGGTAAGAAATACTCCAAACTGCGCTAAAAACTTTAACATGCAAGCTCGTATAATGCCCTCCAGAACCTGAATGGTCCACTCAGTTTGACCATTCATCTGTGGGTAAAACACCATGCTCAAGTGCAGTTGAGTCCCAAACACCTCCTGTAATCCCTTATACAACCGGGATATAAGGTGAGCATCACGATATGAAACTATCATCAAAGGGAATCCATGGAGTTGAACTATCTCCTGCACATAGAGGCATCCCAAGCTCTGTACTGAACTATGCTCCCAAAAAGCTCAGAAGTGGCCCATCATGGTGAGTTAGTCAACGATCACCCAGATGGCATAGTGTCCCCTAGACATATGTGATGGACCCATCACGAAGTCCATCGTTATCCCATCCCACTTCCACTATGGCACCTCAAGGGGTCGAGTTAAACCTGCTGGAACCTGATGCTCAACCTTCACTTGTCATCAAGTAAGGCATCGAGACAAAAACTTTGTAAATTCCTTCTTCATCCCTAGCCACCAAACTGATGTCGGAGGTCCTGGTACATCATTTCCACACCTGGATGTACCATTAATGGGGATTCATGAACTCCATCAGAACCTCCTCTCACAACACCACTAATATCATCATACTCCCTCTGAAAAGAACAACCTACTCTCCACCTTTTGAATATCCCTCAGGAGAATACCCTATGGAAATTTAGGCACTTAGAACCTCACAGTCGACATCCCTAAGTCGTTCCTCCCTACCTTACCATAACAGTGGAGGGGTGACAACCATAGATTGGAGGTAAGATGCTCCATCTCCATCTGAAAAGGATATCTGTAATGAGGCCAACAGCTCTGATGCCTTGTTCAGTAACTGCGGACTGGATCTTCTGCTAAGAGCATCTGGTTTCACATTCCCCTTCCCAAGAGCATAGAAAATATCCAAGTCATAATCCTGGAGGAACTCTAGCCATCACCTCTATCTCAAGTTGTCACACCCCGACCGCGGACGTCCGTAATTTTTCTCCTTTCTTGGTCCCGGTTTAAATTTTTCGGAGATTAATTGCATTGGCGGTTTCGCGCCGGTGCGCGCTCACCGCATCGTTAGCGGTGACCGTGCGTTCAGCCCGGGTGACAGTGTGTTCACCCGGTGTTTTAAATATTATAATTTTTATGTTGGTATTCTATTGTTAGTACCCTTTTTATTTGTGTTATTATTATTGTATATATGTTTATATATGTTTATATATATATATATGTATAATAATGTACGTATATATATATATCTATATATGTATAAAAATATATATATGTGTAGTATCTTTAAATTATTGTATTATTTTAAATATTTGATCAAAATAATTATTATTAGAATTAGCTAATTTATCATTTATTGTTACCATAAGTTTTGTTATTATTATTATAAGTTTTATCATTATTATTATAAAGTTTCATCATTATAATTATAAAGTTTTTTATATTATTATTATTATAACATTTTATTATTATTATTAATATTGAAAGGTTTTATTATTATTATACATTTTATTATTATTATTATAATGTTTTACTATTATTATTATTATACTTATTAACATTGTTATAATAATGTTATTATTATTGTTATAGTTGTTATTATTATTATATATATATATATATATATATATATATTAGTTTAACCCTAATCCTACCCCCTACCCAGCCGCCACCCCGTTCCCCTTTCCTCCTTCTCTCTCCCCGCGACCCCCGCCCACCTCTGCGCAGCAGCTCCCGGCCCTCCGCGCAGCCCGCGCCATCCCCGCCCCCTCTGTTTCCCGTCACTGCACCAAGCCGCCGCTCCCTCGCGCGGCCTCCCTCGGACCCGCTGCTCCGCCTCGCCCCTGTTCCAGCCCCGTCGGCGAACAACCCCAGTGTCCCGCACCTCTCGCCGTCTCGGCCTCCCCTTCCTCTGGCGTCGCCCCGCCGTCCCAGATCCGACCGTCATCCCCTACCCCTCTTCTCCATCCGGCGACCCTCCTCCTGCCGAAACGCCGCCGGCCTCACCCTCGCTGAACCCGGCCTTCGGCACCTCCCATGTCCCGACCTCCGGAGCTCCTCCCCTTTCGGCTTTCGCGGCTCTCTCCGGCGACCCCCCACCGAGCTCGCCGCGCCGGCCTCCTCCACCAGCCGACCGCCGGCCTCCGCCCCGCTCCCCTCCTGCTCCCGTCGCCGCGCCCTGCAGCCTCCACCCCGTCCCGACTCACCCCGCTCACACCGCGCACCCCCCCCTGCAAGGCCGTCCCCAGCCGCCGGCGCACCTCCGACCTGCGTCGCCCGACCGCCGCACCCCACCTCTGGCTGCCGCCTCCTCCCTTACCCGCTGTCCCGCTGTGAGTTCTTATTTTATTTTATTTTATTATTATTATTTTTTTGTTGTTGTTTTGTTTGTTAATCTTATAACGTTTATTATTATTATTTTTATCATATTAATAATATTATAAATATTTTATTATTATTATGTTATTGTTATTATTATTATTATTATTATTATTATTATTATTATTATGATTACTAGCATATTATTAATATGAATATTATTGTTATTTTTATTATCATTATTGTTATGAGAATATTATTATTACTATTATTATTATTATTATTATTACTACATTATTATTATTATTATTATTATTATTATCATGTTATTAAGTTATTATTTTTATTATTATTGCTATATTATTATTATGATTACTTTATTATTATTATTATTATTATTACTATTATCTTATCATTTTTTTATTATTATGTTATAATTATGCTAAATAATAATACTAATAATAATAATAATAATAATTATTATTATTATTATTATTACTACTATTATTAATATTTTTATTATTGTCATTATTAATCTTGTTATTATTATTATTATTATTATTTTATCACTATTGTTATTATTATTATTATTATTATAATTATAATTATTACTATTATTATCATTATTATTACTCTGGCTTTCACTTTCGCTTTGTTAGGGGTTTTTCGTCAACTTATATTTGTTTTTGGGTAGGTTTAGGATTTTAGGATCCGCGCAGGGCGTTTCCGAGAAAGCGCCATCGCTGCGCCTTGTTTCTGAGGTTCTGCCGTCTCCGCGCCTCAGTTTCGAGGTGAGCGTTCTCCCCGACGCTTGGTTTCGCATGCTCTAGTGAGTTTTTGTATGTGTCTGAGTCCTTCATATCTATTATGCAGAGTGTTGGACTTTATCACGTGGCTTCGGACACACGTCGTGTCATCGCGCCTTGGTTCCAAGGTCGTTTTACGGTCGTGCTTGGATCTTGAGGTAGGTCTCCCTTTGCACTCGCCTTTAAATTTAGAATTTATTTATTCCTTGACTTTTTATTAAGTTTCAGTAAATTTAAAAGTATTATTAAGTACTTATCTATAGTTTGGTGATCTGCTGATGATAAAAGTTGTTTTAATTCTAGCGTTTCATTAAAAGCGTTTTCTTGGATTTAAATGTGGGCTTCCATGGTAGTGTTGCTAGATGGTTCTTCCTGAATAATGAAAGACATGTTAAATTGTGTTTTGAAATGTTTTTAGCGTGTGTAAATTAGTAGATGTATTGTTAATAAAAAAAGGGTGTTTCTTAGGACCTGGATTAGAGAAAATGACCGTAAGTCCTTTAAACAAGATTTTGGAAACTTAAAGTGTGGTTCTTGGTTGACTTGAAATGTTTTCCTTTGTCACGTGAACAAAAGTTTGGATTTCATTTGAGAAATGGTGTTCCTTCAAAAAAAAAATGATTTAATACCCGTTTGGATCTTGATAAAAGTGGGTGCGTTTGGATATTGGAAAATGATTCTACTTGTGGAACCAGTGTGGTTCGGGTTTAATATGCTGATTTGAGTTTCTTAAACAATGTTCTAAGTGTGTTTCTGGTTTTCAATGGTATGGCGTGTGTCATAACCCTTTGGAAATGTTTTAGTGTTAAATGTTTTAAATGTAAATGATATGACGGCCCGGTTGTCACTTTAATACATGTGAAGTGATTATACATATATATATATATACGTACTTGTGAGGGCATTTCTACAGGGGGACTTCCCTTCGAGGGTTGTCGTGTAGCGATGTCCGTGTAAGGGGTTGGCAAATGCGGTGAGATGAGTCACGCGTGCGAGGGTCTCCCACTTACACAGTGTTACAAAAACCACCATGGGTTCCTGGGCGTCTTGTAGATTATCGAGTGACGGTTTCTTGCTAACCCTGATTAGACGGGTTGGTACCCCCTGGAGTTGTGGACAGGCCAGGTGGGATGTGCCACTGGTTGGCTATTAGGGTGGCCAGTTGGTTATTGACTGTGGAGTACCATGCCGGCAGGTAGTCTGAACCCGAGTACGTCCAGGGGTTTTCTAGGGATGTTCAGGATCACCCATGGTTATTGCTGATAAATTCTGGTTTATTTTTACTTGCACTTGGTTCTCCTTGCCTGTTTACCTTTACTTGCACTTGTTTTCCCTGCTTGTTTGCTTTCAGTCATATTTCACAGCCTATACTGTTAGACTTTGGGAAAAATGGTTTTCAAATGAAAATGCTTTATTCTCTTTGGGTTAGATTTGAAAATGTAACACTTTGCTTTCAGAATGAGTTTAAAACTAATGAAATGGAACTAACTTTCGAAAAGAAATAATGGAAATGTCTGGTGTTTGATTTTAAAGTAAAGCTTTATGAAAAATTACTTTTATACATTATAGTTCAAACCTGGATTATGTAGATTCTTTATTTGCTGGCAGTGCATTGGGATTTGTCGTGGGGCTCACCTACTGAGTACTTTTGTGCTCACGCCTATCTTTTACCTTTTCAGTTGCAGGTTCCTTGTGTTCAGGTTCTCCTACTTGAGTCGCTCAGTGTGGGAGCGACGTTGGTTGTAGTTGGGTGGTGACCCGCGAGGTCACATGGAGGTATGTCGTGGTGTAGTTTTTTATGCCTTTAGTGTTTGTCAGTTTGTTTAGTTTATATTCATTCTTTCGATCATGTTTTTAGTTTGGGCTGAAATCGTTCCCAACGATTAAAATTTTAATGCCCGGCACTTGTTGCCATCCCGGGGGGATCGGGAACGCCCCTCGGGACTTGCCGCGGACCGGCTTGGTTGACCGGTTCAGGGTCGACCTGGGCTGGTTTGTGACAAAATGGTATCAGAGGTGGTTCTTGTTATGTGGGTTGTTCGGTAGAAGGAGATTAGGACTGTCGAAACTCGAGGGGTATGTATGGGAAGAGCGTCGCGAACTCTTGCTCGCACTGATCCTCGAGTTACCAGGGGTAGTTAGGGAATTGTGTCCTTGTCTTTTCTGGTTTGTCTTGGATTGAGAGATGATAATGGAGGCAAGCCGACGTTACTTCGTGATTTCACATGGAGTAGTGACCCATGTGGAGTCCGAGTACATGGTTTGAATTCCTCCTAGTGGTCGATGATGACTTGGGACATGACCCACTACCATGTCGCCAGGTTGAGCATGACTACTAGTCCCTCATTTCAGTGATTGATGCAAATTTGGATGCTTCTTTTGTTTTGGTCGGTGTGAGTACGTTGTTGGAAATGAAAAAGGGTTTTGAAAAAAAATTGGACTGATTTCTTTTTAAAAAGTCTTTAAATATATGAAATGGTTTTTAAAACTAAAATCTCTTGATTTGGAAATCTGTTGTTTGCTTGTAATTGGTTAAGAATTATTTGGGGTGAAACCCCAGTTCCTCTATGAACGTTTGCACATGTGTGAGAATGCATAAAAAAAAATGCTTGTTAGTGTGAGTATTAATGGACAGTGGATAAAGACATGTGCAACGGGTCATGGGAGTACCTGGGTGTGTATTTGAAATTAAAGGCTTGACCTTGATTTCTAAATTGGTTTTAAAGGGGAAACGGTTTTGGAAAGTTTTTGGTTTGAAAGTGGATTGGTTTTGGAAAGTGATCTTGAA